>SKCR01045349.1:0-47250 GCA_019454045.1 Zanthoxylum bungeanum
TCTTTTATTTATATTTAGAGACCAATATAATTTCTAAATCGATGTGTGATATTTTTCTTAATACTGCCCCTCAGGTACAAGTCAGTCATTTGCCCGGTCTATGTTACGTGGGTAGATAATATGGACCCACACGTGCATGAGATTGCCTCTGATATCATGTTGAAATTCATGATCTAACTCATCTCAATGTTAGCTTAGGAGTTACGGGTTGTCTTATGTTTATATTTAGATACTAAGATCACTTTTAAATCGTTGTAAGATATTTTCCTCACTGTCCTTTTGCGCTTAGTGAAGCTCGACAACAGCAATGTATCAAAAGATCTAAAGAGGTTGATGAATTGTGCATAAGTTTTCCATTTGCTCAATTCTTAAGGATATATAGCCATTGGAATTAATTTATGTTACAATTATTGTCCAGGTTGAAACAATGTTGTTGACGGTGGTTTTTCACCCCGGTGAAGTTTGAATACCGATGAGAGGTAGACAAGGGTTTTGTACTTGGCTAAAGGAGAATGATGAGGGCCCAAGGGCCTACAGAGGTTGAAGTCAGACAGAGGACTCTGGCCCATTGTGCGGAAGAGTTTTCCCGAGAAAGAACCTATTATTTATGAAGCAAGTAGGTACCCCGACCCGACCTGAAGAAGAAGTATTAGTTTTGGCGGCAATTGAATGTTTGTGGAAGTCGATTTGAGGTGGTCTTTGCTTACTGACCCGACCTAGTCGAATAAGGGATGGCTTGACCGAGCATTATTTACCTCAATATGCCGACCCCGAGGAACGGAGCTGAGATCACGATATTTTGTACTTGCATGTGACGTATGCCCTGCTTAGAAGTTTGAGCTTCTAGAAGGCCGATGTGACAGGAGTAAGTCAACGACTCTCCTTGGGCAGAGACTCTGCTAGACGAAATAATATTGGAGTGGTTGAATCGCATGGTGTCACGTCAATAGAATGTGTTGCAATGGTCAAAAGGTTGGAATGATGGGTTTTTGCTGAGAATGGGTAGCTGAGTTAGTTGCCAGGAAAATTAGCATTGGGCGATGATAACAGGGTGACATGAGCTGGCGTCATGGGTTGGTGGAATAGTGGATTTGGAAGCCTATATAAAGGGATTGAAGCCACCGATTCAAAGGTTAGCAATTTTCGCATTTTACTACTTGTAAAAAAGCAAGAGCTTTTAAACTAGTGATATAGAGAAAAGGTCGGTTGGTACCCGATCGCTTGAGAGATTTGTAACGGGATAGCCTAAGACCCGAGGTGTTTTATACTCTTTTGTAAGCCCACCACAACACTTGTAACCCTGGTCAAACTTGACCTCAAACGAGTAATAAAAACATTTATTCTTCTCCCATGGACGTAGGTTGGAACCACTCTCCGTCGAGCCACGTAAATCTCTGTGGTTTTCTTATTTATTTGCCAAGTTTGTTTTGGGTTCCCTACTAACCAAATAAATTCACTGTTTGGTGGAGGTTTGTTCGAGGGGTAGATTCCCTAAATCTATTGTCAATAGTTGGCACCGTCTGTGGGGATCAGTACGAAAAATGGCAAACACACTAAGACGATGGCAAGAGACAAAAACCATAGAGCTTTGGAGTCTTCGGTGGCGGAATGGATGGAAAAAATGGAAGAAAGCCTATAATTGGAAAGAGAGAATGTGTGGAAGGAAAAAGATGTGACACAACCCCTTATAAAAGCCATGATGGAGAAGTTCGAGAAACTAGAGAAGGAAACAGGAAAGCAAGCTCAAGCATGATCCGGTAAGAGAGAAGAAATTGCTAGTGGAAATAAGGTAGTCGGTGTGGAAGAGGATCGAGAAATTAGGAGAAGAAATGCTCATAAAGTAAGGTCAGTAGTTGTGACCACCATTTGAATTACCTTATAGAGTTGCCGAGGTCATCAGGTCAGGTACCTATCACCTGTAACAGCTGGACGACACCCGACTCAAGAAGCCCTGGAATGCAGAAATATGGATGAGGTCTTTTCAATAGAGCCTCTCTTAGAATGACCCTCAAAATGTTGTAAGAATGGTAGTAGATCCCAAGAATATGAATATGGCTTTTCCTTTATAAATATAGACTTGTTCACTTACGCTTGTTTGTTATTTGGATATGAAAGACTTATTTAATATTCTTGTGATATACTTATTATCAAAATGCATTAATGGGTACAAGACATGTGGGAAAAGCGTGACCCCCCGACAGATCAATTCATGGAGTCATTAATAAACCCATGAGCTGAAGCATTAATACCCAATGGTTTGCACCATTAAGGGATGGAGCAAGAAGGCATGGGTGGTGTTTGGCACCTCGAGTATCCATAGCACGTCCAGTGAGAGATTCGATGTGGCTTTTGGTGCCCCAATGTAATCATAGCATGTATGGATTGAAGATAGCTATGAGGAACTGCGGTGTCCTCAGGTTTCGCATAGCATGGGGAGGGATAATTCCCCATGGTGTTTTCCGCCAATGCGAGTTGTATTATCATAGTATGGGGAGGACTCAACGGGCCTCCGTGGCATTTGTAACATCTGGATGTGCCTAGCGTAAGGAAAGGAAATGCCCATGTGGCACTGACCATCCCACTTGGGACCTGCTAAGCATAGCACATGGAATGCAGAGAGGCCTTCGTGGCGTTTGCAAGGCTGGGTTTTTCCTAGCATAGAGATAATCTCTTTATGGCGTTGGTAACCCCTACGGTTAGTAGCTAGGTTTTTCGAGACATCTGGATTGTAAGATTCAGAATTTTTTATTTTAGATAACTTGGGATAGGATGCTGCCCCGGTTACTTTTATCTTTTTGGTTCATACAGAGTGTGATACGTCACCTCATTACACTTGTCGTCTTATTTTTTTACACGACTCAATATGGGACTTCATTACAAGTGGCCGGAGGTTGAAAACTTTCCATTTCGATCAGTCTAGTGATTATGATGGCTCATAGCTGCATGCGTTCAACCAATGACATGTTATTTATATGGCACAACAAATGGCATTCCCTTGTGGCCAAATGATTATGATGGCTCTAGGTTGCAGTCGTTCGACTGATGCCATGTTATTTAGATGACATAAGGAAAAGCCATTCCCTTTTGGACAGGATCATTACCGGCTCAGAGTCAGGTATGTTCATTGGCATGGGGTCAGAGTTTCTCCCTCATGGCCTTATCTGGATGGCACAAAGAGATATCATTCCCTTGTGAACAAGCTCATTATCGGCTCCAGTTAGGGTACGTCCCACCAAGGCCTTTGTACGTTCATTGGCATGGGGTCGAAGTTTCACCCCAATGGTCTTATCTCGATGGTACAATGAGGGATCATTCTCTTATGGCCGGTCTCATTACCAGTTCGGGGTAAGGTACATCTTTCTAGGACTTTGTACGTTCATTGGCATGTGGTCGGTGTTGGAGTTTCTACGGCCCCGAGGATCGATTAACAAGCATCAAATAAGTGCGAATACAATCGAGTGAGTTGCGGAATACTCACAACGATCGCTTGAGCGACGCGGCAACGAACAAAAATTCTTTTCTGCTCACTGTTATGGTCACGGCAGTTCACTATAATGGTGTCCTCCATTTTTGGTTTTGGATCATCTTCGTCAAGCTCCAAGCTTCGTCAAATGATTCCAAGCTCATGGGTGGACTTCCCTATCACATTCGCATGTCTCTCGGAGTGCTAGCTCTTGACGATTTTGCCACAAAATCACCACACTTTTACTTCCCTTGCTCACGGTTTTGCCCAGAAAACCAGTGAAGAAAATGGCCTAAATGCCGAGAGAGAGATGAAGAAATTTGGCTCCAATTCGTGAGCCAAGGAGAGAGAGAGATGAAAAATGTGTAATTGATAATTGTTTTCTAAAAACAATTAAACATATACAACTTTTGATTTTCAAAAAATCAAGCCCTAAATGTTTGCCAACTACTCACATCAACTTCCATCAATCAATGAATAGTGACTGGCGTCAATCACTCAAAGTGAAAGACATCTATCACTTGATTGACGAATGATGTGACGCTAGATGCGACTAGCGATTTAACGCTTGATTTGACTTGCGTGCCGCACTCGAATTCGAAATGCGAATGCGCTCGCAAACAATCCCGGGCTCGGGTTCGTTAATTCCAAATTAACAAATTTTCCGTTGCGTCGTAATTAAATCTAATTTAATTAAATAATCATGCCTAGCATAATTACTATTCACGTCGCTAACGATTAATTCTAAATCAACTCGTTTGCCTGAATTAAAATCTAATTTTAATTCTGCGTCGAAATCCAATTTCGTTTAATATATCGAATATATTAATTTATCGATTAATTCCAAATTAATCGTTATCTCTCTTTAAATGATATTTTATCCCAGATAAAATATCTCAGTAATTAATCCCAGATTAATTTTCTCTCTCATCTAATTAATCCCAGATCAATTAAAAGTACGATTCATACGTCATCGTTGAATCTTCGGGAAGCGACCCATGAGATCCCCGGATATGTTGGCAGTAAATTCGGTCGTCGGACTATCCGAACATGTAAGTACCTAGTACTACGTTTATACCGATTTACAAGACAAGGTTGGCTTCTAGCAAAGCGCCATGCCTACCCAATTCTCCAGAAATATCCTTACAGGAATATAAGGATCTATATCAGGCGTAGTATACGTAGTATTGCGTATTTCGATCCAGTATTAGATGTCACGTGCTAGGCCTGGGGCTGGATTTGTGTCTGCCCCGTACGAAGCACATGTCGGATGTCTGGTAACTAGTCTATATAATCGGATATACATGACCTTGTCATAATATCCCGATAGCTGCAGCATTTAAGAGAACAAGTCCCGTATCCTACGTGACCATCATCTCCATATGACTGGAGTGATACTTCCGTCTTGACATCACACCCAACACACTACGATTCTCGATATACCCAGAAAAGACGTACACAGAAACCGGTTAAAGCCCTGGACGACCAAAACCAAAGTATATTGATTGTCGCAAGTATTAGCGGTGCAAGTCTCTGGTTAAGACCAAATACACCTACCCTGATTTCGGATTTCCATAGACACATAGTCATACTACCAATGGAATTCCAAGGGGGTCTATCCAGAGCGAAGCTGTTTCCCGTACCATCGGTAAAACACAACCTCCTATTACACTTGCATGAGTATCCTATACCCAAATATATGAGAACTATGTCGTTATGCCCTCACAAAGCGCACAAGTGTAATACAAGTCTTTTACACATTTATCGATGTCCAATCTCGATAATACTCTGACTAGGGATATTTACTGATTTATCCTTCGTGGACTGATACTGTCTCATATCATTCTCAATCCAGGAACAAATCATAGGGACCTCATATCATTTATATATCTAGGTGATCTAATCACAAATGATAAGAGAGAAATCTCCTTTGTCACATAGTTAATTTGTACAACAACACCATGATCTGTACAAATAGTGACGCTATGGGTCATAATTGTCCAACAATCTCCCACTTGGCCTATAGCCAGTCACTCGAGTGTCTTACACCCGAACTATGTACGGTTGGCTCAAACTGCTGAGAAATGGCTTTCGTCAGCAGATTTTCATGATTATCATCTAATGCGATTTATACGATTATCACATCGCCACGATGTATGATCCGAACAAATCAGATGAATATCGAAGTATGTATCTGGATCGTTGATGAGACCATTAATTCTTTAGCCTGTGTTGTAGCCTAGCTCAGCTGCTAACAGAACTATATCTAATCTAATTAGATTTATTATCGACCTAAATGGCTTCTATTGCTGCCTCAGCTGCAGTAATAACCCGCATTTGTTGTTTATTCGGTAACAGTATCTTGCTTGGAAGATTTCCAGCTCACTGTTCCGTTATTCAAACTGTATAGTACCGTTTGTGACTTATAGTCGTTTTCATCGGTTAGGAAACTTGCTACAGTGATCCCAGTAACTTCAAGTTCTCCATCTCCACAGATTAAGACAGCATCCTTAGTTCTCTAAGAAACTAACGGATGTTCTTAAAATCAATCCAGTGACCATCACTGGGATTGGCCTGTTTGTGAATCCATATGCTCAAAGCGTATGAGACACCAGGTCACGTACATTTTTCAATGTACGAGTTCTCGGAGAGTTTTTATGAAAGCCATGCTTTCACCGATAGTTTTATGGGAATATCATTTCCAAGAAATGATATATTATCATTATTTATATGATAGCCACTGTCAGTGCGCTCCCACTAACCTTCTTATATACACAAGAATCATTTCGTTTTGAATTAAATCATAAATCATTATGATTACATCAAAACGATAGTTTCAAGAACCTAATGCTTGCTTCAATCCAAACATGGATTGAATAACCTGCAAACCTTGTTTGCTAGTTTTGGTACGACAAAACCGACAGGATGTTGTAAACATCCTCCAAAAGGTTTCCTTTTAAGGAAAGCGATTTTTGCCGTTGAGCTGTCATATTTCATAAATGAAACATGCAGCATTATCAAGCATTATCCAAATGGATTTACCATGGCAACATGTAAAAGGTTGAATCGTAATCAACACACTGTTGATAATGATACCTTTCCGCTAAAAGCCTAGCTTTATACGTTGGTTTGTTGCCATCCATGTATGTCTTCCTTGAAGACTTATATAATACCAATAGGCACAATGCCTTGTGGTACATCAACTAGTATCCAAACTTGTTGATATACATGGAATCCATTTCGGATTCATGACACTTTGCCATGATTAGGGAGTTGATACCTTGTATCACTTCCTCATACGTGGTTAGTTGGTGTTCCTCAATAAGATTGACATCTTTATGAGGTGAGATCAGAAACCCATACCCCAGGTTGTTTTCTGACTCTCTCCGACCTACGCGGTTCTTGTGTATTCGAAGATTACTGGTACAGTTTCATCCTTGATGAACTGTTTGTGTTCCATGAAGGACTTGGTGCCTGAAATAGTATTACTCCGATTTTCATCGAGTTTTACTATCCTCCTACTTACCACTGCATATAGTTATTCCTCTTAGGTAAACCGCATGGTGAGCAACAATTACATTGTTCTCTAGTGAGTTGTATAAGTACTATACTTTGGTATCCCTATGATAACCTACATTAGGCACTTATCCAATTTGGGTTTTAGTTTGGTATCATCCAAACATATGTCTAGCATCCCAAATATTCAGGAATGAGAAACCTGGTTTCTTTCCTGTTCATATCTAATATGAAATCTGACAAACAGATTTTGGAACCTTATTCAAAATAAGTTATGCACTATTAAATGCTTATCTGTTGAAGGAAATGGTAGCTCAGAGCGACTCATGATTAACCTTATCATGTCCAACAAAATTCGGTTTATCCTGTTCGGACACACCGTCAAATTGACGTGTTCCGGGAGGAGTCCTCATTGAAAGAATATTATACTCTTTCAAGTATATTAGAAACTTTTTGCTTAAGTATTTTCCATTACGGTCTTACCGTGACGGTTTAATACCTTAGCTGATATGTTTGTCTATTTCGTGTCGAAACTATAAAAGTTTCCGATTTGTGTTCTTCAAATGAAACACATAACCATAACGAGATGCCACATCTGTAAAGGTCACGAAATATTCATATCCATCTCTAGCCTAGCAAGACATAGGCCCACTTGTTTCACTATGAATTAGGGCTAACAGATCGGTGGCACTTACACTGTTACCAAGTAAAGGTGTTTTAGGCACATTGCCCAATAAACTAGATTCGTAGACTTTATTTGAATGGAATCAAATATGTCCGAGTACCCACTCTTCAAAAGTGCGGATATACGAGTCTTGTTTAATGTGTCCCAGACAACAATGCCACTTTTAAGTTTCTTCTGATCAAATCAGTTTGAGGTATTTGTTTGTCATGTCATATATTTGAGATTTATTTATATTCAAAATATAAATGTTGTTATTCACATCTAATGTGTTTTATCTCAATATCATCTTTATATAATAAAACACTTTAGTGTTCTAGAATATAAAGGTTCACCCGCAGTGGGTTAAACACTGATATAGAGATAATGTATCTACTCAAACTAGTTACATTATAAAGTTTCCTAATTTAAGTACATACCCGAAGGTAGTTCCTAAACTTAGGTATCTACGGTTAAAACAGCGACTTTCGTCCCGTTTTCAATTAGCAGAATAATCTCAATTGAAGTCAGTATCCTGCTCATAGCAGATTCTGAACATCAATGCATATATATGTATCACACTAAGTATTTAAAATCCAATTTTAATATTAGTAGTGAACATATTTATGACAAACATATTTGAAGTCAGAGCCTTGCTCGTCTTTTATTCCTTCATGTCTGCTTTGTCCAAATGGTAGTCACGCTTCCGCGATCCCGTTTGCCACAATTTAAGCAGACATTTTGGGATATGTCTTTTATCTTTCCAGAAGATTATAATGATTTTGCCTTTGCCCTTTTCCACACTCCAGAACCTTTGGCCAAGCCTAGTGTTTCTAGAATATCGAAGTAAGTTGCGCCTTGCGCTACTTGTTTTATTGCAAAGTTTGACTTTGTCTCATTGAGAATAGTCATTAACTCTCCAAGAGTTATTATTGCAATTTAATACTTCTAAAATCTAAGTATAGATTTATGAAGATCCTTCAATTTCTTTATCATACTTTAAGGATCTGATCCTTAGTTCTGATAGAAATTAAGGAGTCTACTACGACAAGCTTAATGGATTAAGCACTAAAGTTATCATCATATGAATCTTCCAAAGATCATGCTCTACTATTTGCTTAACTCCGGGTTTAGGCATAATATGTTATTTTATCAAATAAAGTAACTTATTAATTTCCAGGACCATCCTGAAACTTTATTCCCAATTTGAAATTAAACCATTTAAATAATTTTTCCTAGGATTATGTTTTAAATGTCAATCTTTCAATTTATCTTGATTCTAATAGTCCAACTATTTAATCAATGATTTTGGTACTATTTATTATAACGATTACTATAATCCAATTATATAATCAATTATAATTTAGTAGATTGAATACAGTCCAACTGTTAATTAAAACAACAATTTAAATATTAGTCCAACTAACATTTAATATATATGACGAATGATATTTGATTTGAGCGCGTATGGCAGGTAATTAAACGAATATTGCAAATTCAATTCTTGCCTCCCACTATTTTTCGGCGAGCCTCTAACCCTCTGTCGAGTACTCGGAAAACCGTGTTTCCTAGCGGTCTAGGTCCCGTTAAATATCACACAATCTTGACTTTGGCCAACAAATTGTATGATAATTAACTAGGTAGATCTCTTAGATCAATTGGATCCAATCCAATTCCTAGATCCAGTAGGGGGACATCCAAGTCCGTAACATATATCTTATATATGCCAATATATCCAATATATTGCCTAACCTTTTTCCTCTGAATCAACTAAGCCTTGGCTTTGGCACAACAAACTTAGTGATCCCAGTTAAGCGGAACCCATTGACCATGGAAAGCTTCGTAATCAATGTCGATGGACAAGAAGTGGTCTTGACTTTGGCCAACAAACCACAATTTGGACAAGACACCAATGTGGAACAAAGCTCTCGTGATTCAAACACATCATCAATTGACAAAGGTCTTGACTTTGGCCAACAAACCAATGCCAGTCTCGGATCTTGAGTCAGAATCACTGAATGAAAAGAAAAAAACGCTTAATATTTGTGAGGGTTTTTCGAGTGCAAATTGGCAACCAATTTATTATCTTTGTTAAGGTCTCATCATCATACACCCTTAAACATGCATTCTAAACACATAATAAAGCGCGTATATATAAAGTATTAATGATATGCGGATGGATACTTTACACATTGATCCTAGATCAAATCTCTCCATTTCTCTCTCCCGCTAGCAGATGTATTACTTCTACCCGTTACACTACACTTCTAAAGAAACCTCATTTACATTGAGGGGAATAGGTGAGAAGAGAATACAAAGAATAATAAGGTAATAAGGCTGGACACGCAGGTCCAATTAATAAATTCCAAATTTATTACAGTAATTTCTAAAATTGCCCCACCCATCTAATATCCATCCGATATACATTATTCATGCATCGCAACCATGTATTCACACAAGCATGTTATCAATCAATCTAATCAAATTAATTAATATGATAATTAGTGACCATCCAATGTTCAAACAACGATTTGATTTTGAGCGAGTCAAACTCTTCTTGCGAATAAGTACTTAAAGTACGAATTCTTGAATTAAATTAAACTACAAAATTAAATCCAATTCAATTTGTATTAAATATTAATTCGCTATTTAATTCCAAATTAAATACTACACTTTATTAATAAACCTTTTACGATTTAAATTCCAAATTTAATCGTTACGGGTCTCAAAGCCCGATTAACGTCCAATGTCAATTTAATTAAAGTCCAATGGGCTTTGAATTAATTTTTTTAAGGCGTGGGCTTCGGCAACCAAAGCCCAATCAATGAATTACCCCATAAGCCTAGAAATCAATTTAGGCCTATTAGGCCCAATTAAACTTTAAAGGTCCATAAGTCGCATTTGGGCTTTATGGAAGCGGTTTTGGGCCCAATTGGATCCAACCAATTTAGCCTAAACCCTTCTTGGTACAACCAAGCCCAATTAGCCCATTTACAACATTTAAGCCCAATTTCCAAAATTAGCCCAATTAATTTAATTACAAAAACCCAATTTCACAATTTAATTACATAAAGTGTATAACACAATTAATTACCCAAATTAATATTTCCAAAACACAAATTTGTCTAATTAATCATGCTCTTTTACAACAAAACATGTCCAACACATTTCATCAAAAATCAAACCCATATACATGCTAAGGCTCTCGGCAATTGTAGGGGATTTTGTGTCCGATTCGGTTTCAATCCGATTAATTCCACAATCGACATTAAATCAACATCCTCAATCGTTTCAAGTCATCCAATGATCAACGAAACAAAAAATTACCAAGAATTAGGGCTCTTGAACTCTCGGCCAAGCCATGAATATTGGGGAAATTTGTTCCAAACACAATTTCTTGAAATTGATCAAATCAAACTTCAATTAAAACACATTTAAGCATATTCAAACATCCAATTTAATCAAATCATGCTCAAAAACATTTTACCCAAATTTTAAGCCCTAATCAAATTTCATGCTTTTCAATCGCTCTGATACCATTGTTGGAGTTTCTACGGCCCCGAGGATCGATTAACAATCATCAAATAAGTGCGAATACAATCGTCGAAGTTGCGGAATACTCACATCGATCGGTTGAGCGACGCGGCAACGAACAAAAATTCTTTTCTGCTCACTGTTCTGGTCACGACAGTTCACTGCAATGGTGTCCTCCATTTTTGGTTTTGGATCATCTTCGTCAAGCTCCAAACTTCGTCAAATGATTCCAAGCTAATGGGTGGACTTCCCTATTACCTTCGCATGCCTCTTGGAGTGCTAGCTCTTGACGATTTTGCCACAAAATCACCACACTTTTGCTTCCCTTGCTCACGGTTTTGCCCAGAAAACCAGTGAAGAAAATGGCCTAAATGCCGAGAGAGAGATGAAGAAATTTGGCTCCAATTCGTGAGCCAATGAGAGAGAGAGATGAAAAATGTGTTATTGATAATTGTTTTCTAAAAACAATTAAACATATACAACTTTTGATTTTCAAAAAATAAAGCCATAAATGCTTGCCAACTACTCACATCAACTTCCATCAATCAATGAATAGTGACTGGCGTCAATCACTCAAAGTGAAAGACATCTATCACTTGATTGACGAATGATGTGACGCTAGATGCGACTAGCGATTTGACGCTTGATTTGACCTGCGTGCCGCACTCGAATTCGAAATACGAATGCGCTCGTAAACAATCCTGGGCTCGGGTTCGTTAATTCCAAATTAACGAATTTTCCGTTACGTCATAATTAAATTTAATTTAATTAAATAATCATTCCTAGCATAATTACTATTCACGTCGCTAACGAATTAATTCTAAATCAACTCGTTTGCCCGAATTAAAATCTAATTTTAATTCTGCGTCGAAATCCAATTTCGTTTAATATATCGAATATATTAATTTATCGATTAATTCCAAATTAATCGTTATCTCTCTTTAAATGATATTTTCCCAGATAAAATATCTCCATAATTAATCCCAGATTAATTTTCTCTCTCATCTAATTAATCCCTGATCAATTAAAAGTGTGAGTCATACGTCACCGTGAATCTTCGGGAAGCGACCCATGAGATCCCCGGATATATTGGCAGTAAATTCGGTCGTCGGACTATCCGAACACGTAAGTACCTAGTACTACGTTTATACCGATTTACAAGACAAGGTTGGCTTCTAGCAAAACGCCATGCCTACCCAATTCTCCAGAAATATCCTTAGAGGAATATAAGGATCTATATTAGGCGTAGTATACGTAGTATTGCCTATTTCGATCCAGTATCAGATGTCACGTGCTAGGCCTGGGCCTGGAATTATGTCTGCCCCGTACGAAGCACATGTCGGATGTCTGGTAACTAGTCTCTATAATCAGATATACATGACCTTGTCATAATATCCCGATAGCTGCAGCATTTAAGAGAACAAGTCCCGTATCCTACGTGACCATCATCTCCATATGACTGGAGTGATACTTCCGTCTTGACATCACACCCAACACACTACGATTCTCGATATACCCAGAAGAGGCGTACACATAAACCGGTTAAATATAAACCATGACCAAAACCAAAGTATATTGATTGTCGAAAGTATTAGCGGTGCAAGTCTCAGGTTAAGACCAAATACACCTACCCTGATTTCAGATTTCCATAGACACATAGTCATAATACCAATGGAATTCGGAGGGGGTCTATCCAGAGCGAATCTGTTTCCCGTACCATCGGTAAAACACAACCTCCTATTACACTTGCATGAGTATCATATACCAAAATATATGAGAACTATGTCGTTATGCCCTCACAACGCGCACAAATGTAATACTAGTCTTTTACTCATTTATCGATGTCCAATCTCGATAATACTCTGACTATGGATATTTAATGATTTATCCTTCATGGACTGATACTGTCCCATATCATTCTCAATCCAGGAACAAATCATAGGGACCTCCTATCATTTATATATCTAGGTGATCTAATCACAAATGATAAGAGAGCAATCTCCTTTGTCACATAGTTAATTTGTACAACAACACCATGATCTGTACAAATTGTGACGCTATGGGTCATAATTGTCCAACAGTCGGAGTCTCTTTCCCATGCGGCCTTATCTAAATGGCACAATGAGGGATCATCCCCTTGCGACCATGCTCATTATTGGCTCGGGGTCGGGTAAGTCCCACCGAGGCCTTTGTCTTGGGTTCTCTAAGAACTTGCCAATGATCTATTAAGCATAAAAGATGTGTGAATAAACAAAGTAAGATAGCGGAAAGTACTCACTTTGATCGGCTAAGTAGGATTAGGAGACAACAAAAATTTTGCCAAGCTTTTGTGTAGAGATCCAAGTCTTACTTTTGATTGTATGTTAAGCTCCAAGCTTGATTCTTGAATTTCAAACTCAATGGATGTGTCCCTATCACATTTGTATGATCCTTTGAGTGCTAGCTCTATGAAAATTTTACAACAAAATCTTCCTTGTTCTTCTTGTAACTCTCGGCCAAGCCAAGAAATTAGAGAGAGAGTGCTTGTGGGCGTGAAAGAGAAGAGATGAGAGAGTTGAATGAAAGTGTTGTTTTTGTTTTTTAAAAACCAAAATAATGATATACCAAATCTTCCAAAGTTGGTAAAAGTCACTCAAGCCTTTCAAGTTTGTGTAAGGTACAAGTCACCAACCATTACCAAATTCCATCACCAAAAAGGTAAGTAAAGTGACAAGTGATGTGACTTGTGGTGGGCCCCACTTGATTCAAAATCCGAGTGGGCCTGCAAACACATTCTGGGCTCGGGTTCGTTAATTCCGAATTAACGAATTTTCCGTTGCGACTTAATTAAATCAAATTTAATTAAATAATAATGCCTACCAAATTTATTATTTAATGTCGCTTGCGAATTAATTCTAAATTAATTCGTTTGCCCGAAATAAAATCTAATTTTAATTCCTTTATGAAATATAATTTCATATAATATAATTTCATATAATATAATTTCATATATTATTTTATCGATTAATTCTGAATTAATCGTTCTCTCTCTTTCAATTGAATTTTATCCAAGATAAATTCTCGTCGTAATTAATCCTAGATTAATTTTCTCTCTCTTATAATTAATCCCAGATTAATTTTTTTCAAGTCATACGTCATCGGTGAATCTTCAGGAAGCGACCCATGAGATCTATGGATATGTTGGCAGTAAATCTGTTCGTCGGACTATCTGAACACGTGTGTACTCGGTACCACATTCTTACCGATTTACAAGACATGGTTGGCTTCTAGCAAAGCACCGTGCCTACCCAATTCTCCAAAAATATTCTTTAAGGAATATATAATCTATGTCAGGCGTAGTATACGTAGTATTGCGTATTACGATCCAGTATCGAAATCACATGCTAGGCCTAGGGCTGGAATTGTGTATGCCCTGTACGAAGCATATATCGGATCTCTCGTAACTAGTCTCTATAATCGGATAATCATGACCTATTCATATTATCTCGATAACTGCAGTACTTAAGAGTACCAGTTCCGTATCATGCGTGATCATCATCTACATATGACTAGAGTGATACTTCCATCTTGACATCACACCCAATACACTACGATTCTCAGTATACCCAGAAGAGGCGTACACAAAACCTTTTAAAGCCCCGGACGACCAAAACCAAAGTATACTGATTGTCACAAGTATTAGCGATGCAAGTCTTAGTTTAAGACCAAATACACCTACCCTGATTCGGATTCCCACAAACACATAGTCATACTACCAATGAGATTCCGAGGGGTCTATCCAGAGCGAAGCTGTTTCCGTACCATCGATAAACAGTACCTCCTCTTACACTTGCATGATTATCCAATACCCAAATATACGAGAACTATGTCGTTATGCTTCCATAACGTGCACAAGTGTAATACTAGTCTATTCTGCATTATCGATGTCCAGTCTCGATAATACTACGACTATGGATATTTAATGATTAAACCTTAGTGGATTAATATTGTCTCATATCTTATTAATCTGATACTAATCATATATCATTTATTTATCTATCTCGGTAATCCAATTACAAATGATAAAACAGCAATTTCCTTGTCACATAGTTAATTTGTACAACAACGCCATGTTCTGTACAAATAGTGATGTTATAGGTCATAATTGTCCAACAATCTCCCACTTGGCCTATAGCCAATCACTCAAGTGTCTAACACCTGACTATGTACGGGTTGCTCAAATTTCTACTGAGAAACAGCTTTCGTCAGCGGATTTACAATGTTATCATCTGATGCATTTTATTCGATCATCACATTGCCACAATGTATGATCCGATGAATCAGATGAAATAGTCGAAGTATATACTTGGATCATTGATGAGACTGTGGTTCCTTAGCCTGTGCTGTAGCCTAGCTCAGCTGCTAACAAAACTACTCCTAATCCAATTAGGATTATATAGATCCAAAATGCTTCTATTGCTGCCTCAGCTGCAGCAATGTTCCGCTTTTGTTATTATTCGGCAACAATATCTTGCTTGGAAGATTTCCAGCTCACTATTCTGTTATTCAAACTAAATATGTACCCTTATTGCGACTTAAAGTCGTCTTGTTGATTTGGAAACTTACAGCGGTGAACCCAGTTAAGTTCTCCTTCTCCATAGCTTAAGAAAGCATCCTTAGTTCGTCTAAGATACTTAAGGATGTTCTTAACATCAAGCCAGTGACCATCACCTGGATTGGCCTGATTGTGACTCCATATGCTCAAAGCATATAAGACACCAAGTCACGTACATTTCAAATATCCGAGTTCTCGGAGAGTGCCAACAACTTTTAAATCTATCCCAGTAGATCCTTATTCCTAGAATAAAGGTTGCCTCTCCCAAGTAGTTACGAAGAATTTTCATAAAAGCCAAGATTTCAACGATTATTTAATATGGGAATATAATTTCCAAGAAATAATATGTCATCAACGTACAGGAAAATCATTGTCAGTGCGCTCCCACTAACCTTCTTATATACACAAGAATCATATTCGTTTTGAATGAAATCATATACCATTATGATCTTATCAAAACGTTGGTTCCAATAACTCAATGCTTGCTTCAATCTATAAATGGATCGATTTAACTTGCAAACCTTGTTTGCATATTTGAGCACAACAAAACCGTCAGGATGTTGTAAACATCCTCCTAAAGGTTTCCGTTTAAGGAAAGTGGTTTTGACGTTCAGCTGCCATATTTCATAAATGAAATATGCAACATTAGCAAGTATTATCCAAATGGATTTAATCATGGCAACAAGTGAAAAAGTTTCGTCTTAGTCGACACTATGTCGTTGACGATACCCTTTCTGTACAAACCTAACTATGTACTTTTGTATGTTGCTATCCAAGTATGTCTTCCTTGAAGACTCATATAGTACCAATAGGCACAATGCCTTCTGGTACATCAACTAGTGTCCAAACTTAGTTGGTATACATGGAATCCATTTCGGACTTCATGGCACTTTGCCATAAAAAGAGTCGATACCATGTATCACTTCCTCATACGTAGCCGGTTCATCTTCCTCAATAAGACTGACATTTATATGAGGTGAGATCAGAAACCCATACTTCCCAGGTTATTTTCTGACTCTCTCCGACCTACGCGGTTCTTGTGTATTCGAAGATTATTGGTACAGTTTCATCCCTGATGAACTGTTGGTGTTCTGTGAGGACTCGGTGCCTGGAACAGTATTACTCTGATTTTCATCGAGTTTTACTTTCCTCCCACTTACCACTGCATATAGGAATTCCTCTTAGGAAAACCGCATGGAGAGCAACAATTACATTGTTCTCTTATGAGTTGCATAAGTATTATACATTGGTTTCCCTATGACAACCCACAAATTAGGCACTTATTCGATTTGGGTTCTAGTTTGGGATCATCCAAACATATGCCCAGCATCCCAATTCTCCAGGAATGAGAAACCCGGTTTCTTTCCTGTTCATATCTAATAGGAAGTCTGTCTAACAGATTTACATGGAACCTTATTCAAAATAGTATTGCACTGTTTAATGTGTATCCTCAGAAGAAAATTGGTAGCTCAGAGTGACTCATCATAAACCTTACTATGTCCGACAAAGTCCGGTTTCTCTGTTCGGACACACCGTCAAATTGAATTGTTCCGAAAGGAGTCCACTATGAAAGAATACCATACTCTTTCAATAGTCAAGAAACTTATTGCTTAAGTATTTCCATCATGGTCCAATCGTGATGTTTTAATACTCTACCGGTCTGTTTTTATACTTCGTGTCGAAACTCTTTGAATTACTCAAAACGTTTCTGACTTGTGTTTCATAAGATATACATAACCGTAACGCGATGCCACATCCGTAAAGGTTACGAAGTATTCATATCCACCTCTAGCCTAGCTAGACATGGGCCCACTTACGTCACTATGAACGAGGGTTAACAGATCTGTGGCACTTGCACTTTTACCAAGTAAAAGGTGTTTTAGGCATTTTGCCTAAGAAACTAGATTCGTAGACATTATTTGAATTAGAATCAAATCTGTCCTAGTACCCACTCTTCAAAAGTGTAAATATACGAGTCTTGTTTATGTGTCTTAGACAAAAATGCCACTTAAGTCTCAACAGATTTATTCAGTTTGAGCTTTTGTTTGTCATATTATATGTTTGAGATTCATTTATATTCAAAATATAAATACTGTTATTCACATTTAATGTGTTTTATCTCAATATCATCTTTATAAAAAAACACTTAGTGTTCTAGAATATAAAGGTATACCTGCAACGGGTTAAACTAGATACAGAGATAATGTTCCTAGTTAAACTAGATACATTATATAGCCACCTAATTTAAGTACATGCCCCAAGGGCAGTTCCATAACTTAGGTTTCTACGGTTAAAACAGCGACTCTCGTCCCGTTTCCAACTCATGGGTTAATCTCAACTGAAGCCAGTATCCTGCTAATCAGCAGATTCCGCACATCAGAACATATATTTATGTACCACATCCAGTATCTAAAATCCAATTTTAAAACCAGCAGTGGACATGTTTATAACAAACATATCTGAAGTCGAAGCCTTGCCCGTCTTCACTTCCTTCATATCTTCTTTGTCCATACGGCAGTCACGCTTCCAGTGACCCCGTTTGCCACAGTTTAGGTAGACATCTTGGGATATGTCCTTTATATTCCCATAAGACCGTGATGATTTTGCCTTTGCCCATTTTCACATCCCTAGAAGCCTTCGGCCAAGCCTAGACCTTCTGGGATGCAGGAGTAACATGCGCCTTGCGCTTCTTGCCCTTTTGTAAGCTTTGGCTCTGTCTCCTTAAGCATAGCCATTAACTCTCCAAGAGTTTTCTATTGCAATTGGTACTTCTAAGATCTATGAAGATCCTTCAATTTCAATATCATACTGTAAGGATCTAATCCTTAGTTCTGACAAAGAAATTAAGGAATCATTGCGGCAAGCATAACGGATTGAGCACTAAAGTTATCACCATTATGAGTCTTCCAAAGCTCATGCTCCACTATTTGCTCAACTCTGGGCTAAGGCCTGAGATGTCTCTCTATCAAATAAAGTAACTTCTCGGCTCTCAGGACTATCCTGAGATTCTATTCCCAATTTGAAAATTGAAGTCGCTTAAAGACATTTTCACCTAGGATTATGTTTTAAACGCTAATCTTTCTGTTATCTTGATTCCAATAGTCCAACTATCCAATCAACGATTTCGGGTACAATCGAATATAATGATTACTATAGTCTAATTATATATTCAACTACTATTTGATTGGTTAAATTCAAATATATTGATTATTATAATCCAATTATATAATCAACTATAAATGAAGTAGTTTGAATACATTTTAAATAACACAAAACCTTGACTTTGGCCAACAAGCTGTATGATATTTAACTAGGTATATTCTAAGATCAATTGGATCTCATCCAATTCCTAGATCCGGTAGGTGGACCTCCAAGTCTGAAATATATATCTAATATATGCTAATATGTCCAATATATTGCCTAACCTTTTTCGTTTGAATCAACTAAGCCTTGGCTTTGGCTCAACAAGCTTAATGAAACCAGTTAAGCGTGACCCATTGACAGTGGGAAAGCTTCGTAATCGAGGCCGATGAACAAGAAGTGACCTTGACTCTGGCCAACAAATCACAACTTACCCAAGGCGTACGATATGGAACAAAGCCTTCATGATTCAAACACATCAGCGATGGAAAAAGATCTTGACTTTGGCCAACAAACCAGTGCCAATCTTGGATCTTGAGAGAGAATCACTCAATGGAAGGAAAAACGCTTAATATTTGATTGAGGGTTTTTGCCTAAATTGGCAACCAATTTATTATCTTTAATTAGGTCTCATCATACACCCATAAGCATGCATTCTAAAAGCATAATAAGGCGCGATAAAATAATAATGATATGCAGATGGATATCTCACAAATTTTTTCCTAGAACAAATCACTCCATTTCCTCTCCCCCGCTAGCACTATTCTAACTTCTACCCAATTACATAATACATTAAAGAAACCTCATAACATTGAGGGGAATTGGTGAGAAGATAATTACAAAGAATCGAGAGATAAAATCTTGACACACATGTCCAATTTAATAAATTCTAAATTTATTACAACAATTTCCAAAATTGCCCTCACCCATCTAATATCCATCCGATATACATTATTCATACAACACATCCATGTATTCACATAAAGCATGTTATTCAATCAATCTAATCCAATTAATTAATCTTTGAATTAAGTGATCATCCAATGTTCAAACAACGATTTGATTTGCGCGAGTCCAACTCGTTTAAGAATAAGTACTCAAAGTGCGTATTCTTGAATTATATCGAACTATAATTTTAAATCCGATTTAATTTGTATTCAATACTAATTCATTTTTAATTCTAAATTAAATAATTACACTTTCAATAGTGCCTTTTAGACTTGGATTCCAAATCCAATCTCTACGGGTCTCAAAGGCCCAATTAGTATCCAATACTATTCAATTAAAGTCCAATGGGCTTTTAATTAATTCATTAGGCATGGGCTTTGGTAATTATGGGTCAAACCAAGATGCCAAGGCTCAATTAGGAATCACCCTATGCCAAAATCAATTAAGCCCATTAGGCCCAATTAAAATTTTAAAAGCCCAATTATCATATTTGGACTTTATGGAAATGGTTTTAGGCCCAATTGGATCCAACCAATTATCCTAAACCAAACTTGGCCCAACCAAGCCCATTGAGCCCAAATACAACAACATTAGCCCAATTCAAAATTAAAGGCTAATTTATTTAATCACAATATTCCAAAAATCACAATTATTTAATTAAAGTGTATTAGCCATAATTAATTAGTTAAATTAATATTTCCAAAACACCAATTACACAAATTAATCATGCTTTAATTAATCAACTTATGTCCAACACAAATTGAAACAAAATCAAGTCATTTACATGCTCTACAAGTCACGACAATATGGGATTTTTATATCCGATTTTGATTTCAATCCAATTAAAACACAAATCAATATATCCAAGTATTTTAAACACATCCAATGGTCTAAAAAATCAAAATCACCATGACATTATAAGTTCCAAAGTCTCGGCCAAGGTAAGCAAATTTGGGAAAATTAATCCAATCAATTTTTCATAAAATTAATCATGCATAACTCTTAGTTATCATAATCTAAGCATACTCAAACACTCAATTTCATTAAATCATGCTCCAAGCAAAATTACCCAAATTCAAGATTATGAACCCTAATATATTTCATACTTAAATTAGGCTCTGATACCATTGTTGGATTCCCTAAGAACTAGCCAAGGATCTATTAAGCATAAAAGATGTGTGAATAAAAAAGTAAGATAGCGGAAAGTACTCACTTTGATCGGCTAAGTAGGATGTGGAGACAACAAAAATTTTTCCAAGCTTTTGTGTAGAGATCCAAGTCCTCCTTTTGATTGTATGTTAAGCTCCAAGCTCGATTCTTGAATTCCAAACTCAATGGATGTTTCCCTCTCACCTTTGTATGATCCTTTGAGTGCTAGCTCTATGAAAATTTTGCAACAAAATCTTCCTTGTTCTTCTTGTAACTCTCGGCCAAGCCAAGAAATTGGAGAGATAGTGCTTTTGGGCATGAAAGAGAAGAGAGGAGAGAGTTGAGTGAAAGTGTTGTATTTGATTTTCAAAAACCAAAATAATGATATACCAAATCTTCCAAAGTTGGTAAAAGTCACTCAAGCCTTTCAAGTTTGTGTAAGTTACAAGCCACCAACCATTATCAAATTACATCACCAAAAAGGTAAGTAAAGTGACAAGTGATGTGACTTGTGGTGGGCCCCACTTGATTCAAAATCCGAGTGGGCCCGTAAACACATTCCGGGCTTGGGTTCGTTAATTCCGAATTAACGAATTTTCCGTTGCGACTTAATTAAATCAAATTTAATTAAATAATAATGCCTAGAAAAATTATTATTTAAAGTCGCTTGCGAATTAATTCTTAATTAATTCGTTTACCCAAATTAAAATCTAACTTTAATTTCGTTGTGAAATCTAATTTCATATAATATATAGAATATATTATTTTATCGATTAATTCCAAATTAATCGTTCTATCTCTTTCAATTGAATTTTATCCCAGATAAATTCTCGCCGTAATTAATCCTAGATTAATTTTCTCTCTCTTATAATTAATCACAGATTAATTATGTTCAAGTCATATGTCATCGGTGAATCTTCGAGAAGTGACCCATGAGATCTCTGGATATGTTGGCAGTAAATCTGGTCGTCGTACTATCCGAACACGTGTGTACTCGGTACCACGTTCTTACCGATTTACAAGACATGGTTGGCTTCTAGCAAAACATCGTGTCTACCCAATTCTCCATAAATATTCTTTAAGGAATATATAATCTTTGTCAGGCGTAGTATACGTAGTATTGCGTATTACGATCCAGTATCGAAATCACATGCTAGGCCTAGGGCTGGAATTGTGTCTGCCCCGTACGAAGCATATATCGGATCTCTGGTAACTAGTCACTATAATCGGATAATCATGTCCTAGTCATATTATCCTGATGACTGCAATACTTAAGAGTACTAGTTCTGTATCCTGTGTGATCATCATCTCCATATGACTGGAGTGAAACTTCCATCTTGACATCACACCCAATACACTACGATTCTCAATATACCCAGAAGAGGCGTACATAGAACCTGTTAAAGCCCCGGATGAACAAAACCAAAGTATACTGATTGTCGCAAGTATTAGCGATGCAAGTCTCAGTTTAAGACCAAATACACCAACCCTGATTCGGATTCCCATAGACACATAATCATACTACCAATGGGATTCCGATGGGTCTATCCAGAGCGAAGCTGTTTCCACCATCGGTAGACAATACCTCCTATTACACTTGCATGAGTATCCAATACCCAAATATCCGAGAACTATGACGTTACGCTTCCATAAGGCGCACAAGTGTAATACTAGTCTATTCCGCATTATCGATGTCCAGTCTCGATAATACTACGACTATGGATATTTAATGATTAAACCTTAGTGGATTAATATTGTCTCATATCTTATTAATCTGGTACTAATCATATGGACTTTTATCATTTATGTATCTCGGTAATCCAATTACAAATGATAAAAGAGCAATTTCCTTTATCACATAGTTAATTTGTACAACAACGCCATGTTCTGTACAAATAGTGATGCTATGGGTCATAATTGTCCAACTTTTTATACATTTATTGGCATGGGTCGGAGTTTCTCCCCCATGGCCTTATTTGGATGGCACAATTGGGGATTGTTCCCTTATAGCCAGGCTTATTATCGGGTCGGGGTCGGGTTCATCCTACCGCGCCATTCGTATGTTCATTGTGAAGTTGGGACATCCCCATGTCCCTACTATAGCAAAGCTGCAACAGCAGATTTGAGACCCTCGGGGGTCAGCATCCCATATTATTCAGGTCAGTTTAGGAAATGTTGAAGGTGGTCGAGTTGAAGATACCCAATACTGAGATATATTTTTAAAGGACTCCAAAACTTCTAAGTAGAAGAAGTACATCAGGAGGTCAGATTTATGGTATAATAGGATCGGGCATCAATGTTCATGCTCTTGGCGTAGTCCTTTAGGGGAATGGAATAAAATTTGATTGCATTTACCAAGTATTGGTTAATGTTGATTAGTTCAGCATGTTAAGTGAAGTGAAAGTTGCCTTAGATCGAGACTTTATTCGGTACGTGCTTTGGTATGGAAATGCAAGCGAATGTAGAAAATAATATCTTCATTAAAAATTTAATTTCTACACTAGGCTCCGTGAGGATTACCCATAAAAAGAAAAAAGAAAATGGAAATTACATAGAGGGGCCATGTGTGCTTTCAATAGGGTATGGAGAGATAACAACGAAGACGAGTGGCCAGGATCTCATTGAGCTGGAGGCACCACAGACTGGGAGATAGAGCCAGGAATTGCTTCAGCTTCTTCTTGAATCGGGCCAAACGCCTCTTCATAAGACATCTCTCATTTAGCGACCTTTAAAACTTTATGAAGCATCCCCAAGTCCAAGTGAAGATGCACCATGACAATCAGCTCGATTTACTCCTCCAATCCTTCAATTTTGGCCTCCACTTTGAGGGTCTCAATGTGTTCAGGGATCTCAGCCTACAAACTTATCAATTTTCTTAGGATTTGGCCATCTTATCCCGAGCCTTGTCCAACTCATTCACGGCCTTCTCCATATCGGTTTCTTTCTCTTGGAGTTAGCTATCGGCAGTGACGGCTTTGGCCTACTGTAGCTTGAAATCCCTCGTCTTCGAAGAAGCCTCGGCTCGAGCCTCATCCCTCCCCTTTTTGGTTAAATCTGAAGCTCAATATAAGGCCTTGATTTCGGCCTTGACCTCGTTTAAACTTCTGGTCAGCTCCTACTCCCTCTCAGTTAGTTGGTTTTAGAGCCTCTGAGCCTGATTGCCCTCCGAAAAAGTGATCGCTAGCACATCCATGTTAGTTTCCAAATGGAAGGCTAGCTGCACATTCATAAATTAGTTCAACATTGTTAGTAAGTAAGAAAAAATATTGATGTAAAAAGAACAAAAAAAACAAGTTTTTCACCGGTTACCTTCACTTGGAAGATAGGTCGGATATCACATATGTCCGGCCTACCTTCCCCTAGCCAGAACATCCGGCCGAATATGAGTGAAAATCCTAAATCCGATCTGACAAAACATAGCTGCCATTGAAAAATCAGATTGTCAATTGCTAAAGTTAAAGAACCTGATTATCTCCGACCGGATATACAATTCAAATTTAATAGTCGGTCGAACATATATTAAAGTGGTCAACGCAAGTGTTAATCGCGAAGACTAAATTCACGGGTGTGATTACGTTGGGCCGGACATTTATTTCAAAATACACCTCCGGTCGAATATATATCGAGCTATAACTGATGATAGATTGACAACCTTTTCAGATAGATGGGAGAGATGGAAAAGATTCTGCTCCCCCTTTCCATTTTCAAATCCCCCATCGCGCTATAAAACGGGGGCCACCCCCTCAAAGATCATCCGCAATCATCATCAACAAACCTCTGCCAAATTCTAAAATAGTAAGATTCTGAAATCTTTGAGAGAGAAAGTGAGCAAATACCCTCTAACCCTTGGAGCTTCCTTCCTTTTGGTACGAATCCAGTAACAACCTAGACTTTAGAGGTGTCTTCTTAGCCATCATACAAATAAAGATACGACCTAACGACACCTTCTTTTCAT
The DNA here is from genome assembly GCA_019454045.1 of Zanthoxylum bungeanum. Classification (NCBI taxonomy): domain Eukaryota; kingdom Viridiplantae; phylum Streptophyta; class Magnoliopsida; order Sapindales; family Rutaceae; genus Zanthoxylum; species Zanthoxylum bungeanum. Next base: position 24,962 of record SKCR01045349.1, read on the forward strand.
TACTATTTTCTCAATTTCAGTATATCCGACCGGATCTAGGACACATCTGACCGGACATGCATATCACACAAAATATATCCGGAATTTAAGTTCCTAAAAAATTCAAAGCTAGACCATTCTTCGTTATTATTTTGTCATGATTGTCCTTATTATCTTATCGTTGCTTAGATTTATCTTTTTATGCATGTTTAGTCATTTAGCCTATCTTTTATATTAAGTCTTGTTACTCTGGTATGTTCTTGCTCTCTGATCCATGAAGGATGTCTAGCCTGACCCACTATAGATACGACCAGACATTCTTGAGATCTACATATATATGACCATATGATTCCCCTCTGGTATATCGGATGAAAATCCGGAATAAATTTCATAGCCGATTCCAAATGGACGGTAATGTGGTTTGCACTCGGGATATAATTTCACATACCATGAGAAGGATGGTTATTTGATCCATTGTCATTATGCATGTTTTAGATAATTTTCTTAGTTTATTATTGGATCTATTGCCCGCATATTGTTTTGATCATTTAAGACTTTTGTAAATTGTTATTTATCATGTCATTTCACTTCTGTAATTGCCTAATGGTATTCATATTGCTATTACCATGATTATATATTTTTGGATTGTACAAAACATCTAGCTAGACTTCCAATAAGTTCAGTCGGGCATGTAAATCTATTCGGCTGACCACGGCTATATTCGGCCAGGCCTTTCCGAGACCACGCCCATTAAAAGCATGTCTTTTTATTCTTTTATCAGCATTTTATTTATTATTGTGGCCTTGTAATTTCGTTTATGTATTTTAAATTTTGCACGTTTAAACTTTATTTATTTATCGCATTTTACTTTCATGTTTGCGCTTTGTGTATATCTTTAAACTACTTTTTTGTGTGAAATTACATTATAAGATTTAAGGATACCTTCTTTAAGTGTAATATTATACTTGTTTTTAATAAGATACCATTCTGAACCCAAACGAATTTAAGGTCGGACCTTGCGAGGGGTGTAGTACGGCCCGAAATCATTCCCAGTGTTTTATACCGGATAGAGACTCCATTATTCTTCGGTTAGTCCCCCAGTAGAATTATCCATACTCTTTACGGGCTGCGAGCCCACAAGTGTGGTGGTCATCGATGTCATAGGCATAGCGGTAAATCCCACTTCGCTCCTATAGGAACAAGTTTCCATTCCAAGAAAATCGAGCCAATTACTTCGAAATGTCTATGGGCTAAGATTCAAATACGCTAAAACAAAAGGTACTCCTCGCTTTGGCCCACGTGAACGTTCCTAAATATTCCCTCGGTTTCGATATTACTTTCATCGTTGTTGTATTATTTCTTTCATGTTTATCGTGTTTCTTATTATTAGCATTGTTTGTTTCCTGTTGTTTAATCATCATTATATGGTATATTACTGATTGAATATGTGTTATATCGTAAACTCTGTGTCACTAGATATGCAGTAAGTCTGGCCTGACTTACTTGAAGTCTTGTCAGACATCAAGTGATTATGGCCTACCATATATACATCCGAACAAGTCTCTAAGAGACCAGGCTTATCGAATGTATGCTTCAGTCTGTTTAATTATTATTGTAGTAGTTTATTTATTGTTACTAGAATCATTATTATCTCATTGTTGGAATCAATGTCGCTTATTGTTTATTATGTTATTGTATCCGTTGTTATTAGGATTCTGGGTTAATGAGTTATGTAGTACGTCTGGCCAGACTCCATGCAAGTATGGGCGAACATAAAGAGATAATACATATATATATGTTCGGATTCAGTATATATCCGGTCGAATTCACTTGTGCGTTAATTCATTTTTATTATCGCTTCATGGGTGTTATAATTATTGTGTGCTATATAAACTGTTTGTGTTTGATTGCATTATAAAGACGTGTGGATCCTCTTTTAAGCGTGGATATTATACTGGCATCAGTAAGAGACCATTCTGAACCCAAACAGATTTAAAATCAGACTTTACGAGGGGCGTAGTGCAGCCTTAAATCATTATGGGTATCTCATACTGGGTGAAGACTCTTTTATTCTCTGGTTACTCCCCCACGGACTAATGCATTCTCTCTACGAGCTGCGATCTCAAAAGTGTAGTTGTCGCCAACGTCATAGGCATAGCGGTAAATCTTGTTTCGCTTCTACAGTAAAGATTAATGCCAAAAATGGAAGAAACCCAAAAAAAACCCAAAAACCAGAGTTCTGACCTGACATCATCTATGTCCGGCTGGGTATAAACCATAATATTCGACCGAATCTTTTTAAAGTCTGGTCGAATATGAATCAGGATTCTAAAATAGCAGAAGGACTCGATCTCATTTCCCTTTTTACTAGGTTCTATAACAAAAAGCTTCCATTCTTAATCAGATTCTGAAATAATATCTTTCATTAATAATTTTTTTCCTAATCAAATGGATATTTCCCTAATAACCACAGCCTTAGCACTATAAAGGAACTCACATTCATCACAGGGCATGCATGGAAGATTTATTCAAAAAAGGCAGAAAATGTTAACAATCTAAAGAGAAGGAAAATAGAGAGAAAATACTGAGAAACATTCATATAAACTAATCACCAGTAAACCATACCAAACTCCAAAACACATACAGCAACCCTGTGATTCTTTCCTGCAAGAGACTAAAATAACTAACTTAACCTTTAACATTGTTCTCGAAATCGAGTCACGATTGAGGTATGACCTGAGGGCCCCTAAAACTCAAACTCTATATTTAGAATTCCATATTTTGTTGACGCGTCATATGTGAATGGACATCATGTATGTCCGACCGAACATGCACTTGTCATACATAAAATCTGACCATATGATGGCTACAGTTGGCCTCTAATTTCTGGTGGAATATAGGATGGAAACTCGGACGTAGATTTCATAGTCGAATCTGAATGGACGATATTATGGTTTGCACTCGAGATATAACTACATGTACCGCCATGAAATAGATACGCGTGATTTTACCTCTTTTTATATTTATTTTGTTTAATTCATAATTGTTATTTGATTCATAATTATCACTACTAATGTTTGATTATTTGCTTTGGTTATTGCCTCATAACTACAACCTAGAATTTGCAATTATATGTGTGCATAAGCATACGTTTATGGTTACACAGTAAAATCAGGCCATACTTCTTGCAAGTCCGGCCGGACATCGCTTAATTTCGGCCCGCCAAATAAAAGTCTTGCTAAGACTCCGCAAGTCCAGACCAGTGAAACATGCCTTCGAATCTATTATGATTTATCTTTTGACTAATGTAAGACATGTATTATATTTGATTATGATATTATTTATCGTTTCTGTGTTGTATACGATATATTGTGATTTGTGCATTATAAGACATGTGGATCCTCCTTTGAGTTTGGATATTATACTAGCGTCAGCAAAAGACCATTCCGAACTCCAACGGGTTTAAGGTAGACTTTACGAGGGGTGTAGTGCTGCCTTAAATCATTCACGGTGTCTTATACTGGGTGGTGATTCTTTTATTCTCCGGTTAGTTTCCCGTGGACTATCCGTACTCTCTACAAGCTGCGAGCTCAACAGTGTCATAGTCACTGACATCATATGCATAGCAGTGAACCCTGTTTCGCTCCTACAGTCGACATAGGCTGGTTTAGTGGCAGAGCAGTGTTAGGGATATGCCCTATACCCAACTTGTGGATGGGCTATATGTACATGTATTTGTAATATTTTAAATAATTAATAAAATGGCAATCTTTATTATACGTGTCTTACATAAATTATATGAATCATCAAAAACTGTAATAAAGTCCTTGGAGTAATAAGATGATGGCTTCCACGCCTTATGAGAATCATTACTCTCAAACGTTCATAGTCATAGTTTTGTGAATAATTTGGGCGTGCACAAAGCAGAGAGACTAGCATGATGATATGATCCGCCCTTAAGTGGGGTAGTCGATCCCATAGGCTACTAGTGGAGATCCGTCCACTTGGTGTATCACATGGATGCATGAGTTGCTCGTGTCCATCGAACTGACCACCGAAAGTTTTGACATAGAGTGTTTATCCCATGTGTCTGTGAGAACTTTCATGTATCAATTGTATGACTAGTCCTTAGACTTGAGGTCCTTACAATCTTATGTGTGGATCAAATAATTTTGACATTCTCCTTCCATGGTTCAAAAGATCCGATCATAAGGGTATGATTGGGTCATTTATTGAAACATATGAAGTTTGTAAAGATACAACAGAGAATCGCCACTCTCTCGGATAATATTTTCTTATAAGAGTAGTATTCCAGTTCGCGTGTTGATATGTGTGATCAGTACTTGAGACTGTGGCCGCGGTGAAAGAATCATGTGAGATTCTTGGGTTAGCACGATTCATGACACTATCAACATCATACCTTTGACTATATGGGTAGACACTTTCCATACCCTAGGTCAAACGGTGGGGATACAGTGAGGCGATGGACCGTATCATATGTAAATCGCATACAAAATATGTATATATCTTTCCTTCTCATTTTGGGGACTTGGCATGTTGCTAGATGTCAACCTTGGTCATTGATCTTGAACGACCATCTGATCGGAGGATAATTTATGTTCGATTAAATTATCATGATTCATTTCATGTCCAACTTGAGGGGAACCTAAAAGGACACACACAACAAAGTCGAAATCAATGGTTAACAGTGCACAGTACAAATTTAACAGCATATATGATTGCTGTATGAATTGTTCATAAATGGTTCAATATGTTTAATTATTGAACAGATCATTTATGAGGTTCCAAAGTGGCTTAGCAATTGGTGAATGATGATAGGGGCACTTTGGAAATTGGAAAAAAAAATCTACGTTTTTTTTTTTTTTTTATTTGTTTTGAATTCCAATTCGACCCAAACTCTTATTAGGGTTTTATAATCTCATTAAGCCATTATATTAAGATCCAATGACTAAGATTTAATTAGCATTTATCCCACATCAGATTTTTAATTAATTTTGTTGTCTTTGGAGCACCTATATAAACCCAAAGAATTCTTTACAAATTTTTTACACCAAAAACCTTTCATATCTTGGGTTTATATAAGTGAGCAACTCTAAAGTTTAAGAGTAAGCCACTGATTTTGAGGATCCTTAAGTCTAATTGACTAGAGGAATCTCAAGTTAAAAGTTTTGAGGTATTTGCCTAGGCTAACACCAAGGGCAAAATATCTGTGCACTCAAGGCGTAGTCTTGCCGTTGAGTTTTGGCTTTGGTGTGTGCACCTTTGGAGGCCACACACTTGGGTGGCTCTTTGGAACGTGGAAGAGCTTGCTGAGTTCGAGAAAAGCTTGTATATTGGAGGGAGGACTGGAGGAGTCTTCGGTTCAAGTAAGTCTTTTTTTTTTTAATTAGAGTTCTTATGATAGTTAGCATGTTTAAGTTTATGTTATTTGCATGTTTTATGAGTTTTTATGCTTAGAATATATAGTAACATGCCTAGGCTTGTAGAATAATAAAAAAAAATGGGTCTTGGGCAAAGGGATAGCAGCATTATAATTTTAATTTTCCGTTGCGCACTCGCGGCCGCTTCCCAACAGTGGTATCAGCGCGCCGTTTTTGTTTTGATTAGTTCTCTCTCATTTGAACTCGAAATTGAGTGTGTAAAATCCCGTTGGAAAGCTAACACCCTGATCGTACTTTTAGGTACAAGTTTTGCATGATTTGAATTGTGAAATTGCATTTAAAGTTCACACATCTGTAAAAAAAAATGTGAATAGTAAATTTATTTGATTCAAATAAAATGCAATATCATAATTAAATATTAATCAAAGTTATTTATGCCTAAAATAATTCCAACATATTAAAACTCATATACTTGATAATTCTATGTATGATTAGAATTGGCATGATTATTTTATGGTGCAAGCATCTAGAGACTTTCTAAGGAAATAGAGAGTGTATTGTTTATCCCTTAGTTAAGTAGAAATTAGAGATGCTAATAAATATAAATCATTTGTTTATTATAAAAGATACAAGTGGGGTAGGACCAAGGCGTTAATAAAACTTTCCAAACTAAAGTTAATTTAACCAAAAGTATTACTAGAGTTAGATAATGATTTGGAGTCTTCCTTCACTCACTACCTTTTTATAGCCAAAATGAAAAGATGTGAAGACATCTAGATAATCATTTACTCAAAGCTTACCTTAAAGCATATTTAAAGTGTTGGATTAATTTGGAGGATCTATTGTTTATTCCTATCACCAAGGAAATAAGAGCCTAAGAGGTAAGGGTATTTAAGAGAGTTCGCTCTACCCTCCATCTGGGGAATTTTCAATGGAGTAATCCATTTGACAGTTATTCACTTAAACTTGCTAAAATCCTCAATAGTAATTTAAGTCTAAAATTTGCCTCCCATTGTAAAGTATATAGACCCAAAGGGCTTAAACCGTATTGGTAGGACTAGGCTTTACCAGACTGACCAATACCAATTTGTCCCTAAATCGTACTATTGACAATGGTTTGACTTTTCTGAGCCATAAGACGCAGCGACCCTTAGGCGTGGTCTTATAACTTAGTGGCAAAGATTATGTGTCCATAAGGACTAGCATAAGCTATGACATGTTTGATTACCCAACCCAATGATCAAGGAATTGTGATTTATATCATAAATTGGTTGGGAACCTACCTAATTATCATACTTTATAACGACCGGCCCTAGTCGGAGTTGTGAAATAATGATAATGGGATCATTGCCCACAAGAAATCCATCATATTGGGGTTGATGCGATTTGTTTAAAATTTTAAAACAATTGAGTGGGAGCAACTTCATAATATTAAAAGCCCATGTTATTATGAAACATTAATGAAAACATATTCCTAATTTTAACATTCTCTCTTAACAGGTGGGTTAAAATATTTCACAAACATTCAAATGGCAAACAGAATATCACTTCGTTCCATCCTTGATGAGCATAAGCTCAAAGGGGAAAACTACAATGACTGGTTTAGAAACGTTAAAATTGTCTTACGATAAGAAAAAAATTTCTATGTTCTTGAAAGACCATTTCCCCCTGAACCCGCAGAAGATGCTGACCAAAATATATTTGATGCTTGGAAGAAACACGTCGATGGTGATGAGCAAGCAGTTTGCATAATGCTTGGCTCTATGTTGGACGAACTTCAGAAAGCTCACGAAGATATGGATGCTCAAACCATCATCTTTCACTTGAAGAAGTTGTATGCAACTTCTGTTCATACCTTGAGATTCCAAGTGTCATGTGCCTTATTCCAAACAAGGTATAAGGAAAGATCTGTTAGTGGACATGTGCTTAAGATGATTGGCCACATTGAAAAATTGGCCAACCTCGTGTTCATCATGGATCATGAGATATGTCACGATCTAATTTTTCAGTCTTTACCAAAAGACTTATCTAACTTTATTATGAAGTTTCATCTGTCTAATAAAGAAGCTACTTTAGCAGAATTGCAAAATCTGATAAAGCAAGCAGAGAATGACTTGAAACCGGAGCTTAAAACATCCGTCATGCTTTCGGGTACGGACCTGAAGCCACGAGGCCCAAAGAAAAATAAGGGCAAGGCCAAGGCTCCAGATCACCTAAAGCCCAATGGTAAGGTGGAGAAGAAAACGGGAAATGGGAAATGTTTCTTTTGTGAAAAGAAGGGTCATTGGAAGAAAGACCGCAGATCTTTGTGTTGGGATTCTACGGTCTAACCGGGATCGTTTTAAGCAATGAAACAATATGTGAATACATCAAGGAGGTGCGGAATACTCACAATGATCGGTTGAGCGATACGAGGAACAACAAAACTTCAAGCTTTTCTCCTCCAAGGCTCACGGTAGTGGCTGTTTTGAGCTCCTTAATTTATGGCCATGGAAGGATCTCCAAGCTCCAAGCTTTCGAATGATGATTCCATGCTCACGGGTGCGGTTCCCTATCACCTTCGCAAGACTCCGGAAGTGTGCTAGCACTTGGTAATTTTTGCCATAAAAATCACATTGCTTCTCCTTGCCATTCTCGGCTTTGAGCAGAAAATGGAGGAAGAAAATTGCCTTGAGGCCGAGAGAGATGAGAGGAGGGAGAGAGTGAGTGTGTTAGGTTAAAATTGATTTCCAAAATCAATAATAACATATACCAAAATTTGTGAAATGGCTTTCAAAAAGTCAACAAATTTTTGGAGGCAAAAATGCATTAAATGCATTCAACAACCCACATCAACTACATCACAAGTGACTTGACATCATATCACTCAAAGTGACAAGTGATTTGACGCTTGATGTGACTAGTGATTTGACGCTTGATGTGACTTGTGGGCCGCACTTGAATTCGAAATACGAGTGCGCCCGCAAACACTCTCGGGCTCGGGTTCGCTAATTCCAAATTAACGAATTTTCCGTTGCGACGTAATTAAATAATTATGCCTAGCAAAATCACTATTCACGTCGCTAACGAATTAATTCTAAATTAACTCGTTTGCCCGAATTAAAATCTAATTTCAATTCCGCGTCGAAATCCAATTTCGTATAATATATCGAATATATTATTTTATCGATTAATTCCAAATTAATCGTTTTCTCTCTTTAATAAATATTTTATCCCAGATAAAATATCTCCGTAATTAATCCCAGATTAATTTTCTCTCTCATCTAATTAATCTCAGATTAATAAAGTGCAAGTCATACGTCATAGGTGAATCTTCGGGAAGCGACCCATGAGATCCCCTGATATGTTGGCAGTAAATTTGGTCGTCGGACTATCCGAACACGTACGTACCTAGTACTATGTTTGTACCGATTTACAAGACAAGGTTGGCTTCTAGCAAAGCGCCATGCCTACCCAATTCTCCAGAACTATCCTTACAGGAATACGTGATCTATATCAGGCGTAGTATACGTAGTATTGTGTTTCTCGATCCAGTATCGGATGTCACGTGCAAGGCCTGGGGCTGGAAATGTGTCTGCCCCGTACGAAGCACGTATCAGATCTCTGGTAACTAGTCTCTATAATCGGATAAAGATGACCCAATCATAATATCCCGATAGTTGCAGCATATAAGAGAACGAGTTCCGTATCCTACGTGATCATCATCTCCACTATGACTGGAGTGATACTTCCATCTCGACATCACACCCAATACACTATGATTCTCAATATACCCAGAAGAGGCGTACACAGAACCTGTTAAAGCCCTGGACGACCAAAACCAAAGTATATTGATTGTCGCAAGTATTAGCGGTGCAAGTCTCAGGTTAAGACCAAATACACCTACCCTGATTCGGACTTCCATAGACACATAGTCATACTACCAATGGAATTCCGAGGGGTCTATCCAGAACGAAGTTATTTTTCGTACCTTCGGTAAAACACAACCTCCTACTACACTTGCATGAGTGTCATATACCCAAATATATGAGAACTATGTCGTTATGCCCTCACAACGCGCACAAGTGTAATACTAGTCTTTTCCGCATTATCGATGTCCAATCTCGATAATACTCTGACTATGGATATTTAATGATTAAACCTTTGTGGATTGATACTGTCTCATATCATCTCAATCCAGGAACTAATCATAAGGACCTTCCATCATTTATATATCTTGGTGATCTAATCACAAATGATAGAAGAGCAATGTTAATTTGTACAACAACACCATGATCTGTACAAATAGTGACGCTATGGGTCATAACTATCCAACACCTTGAAAGCCAAGGAAGCTAGGGAAGCCCAAGAGGCCAAGAAGCCCAATGCTTCAGGTATATTGTATATGATTAAACTATATTCTCAAAACTCTAAACCTTCTACTTGGGTGCTTGACACCGGTTGTGGGACTCACTTGTGTAACAATATGCATGGCTTGAGAAATAATAGGAGACTCCGTCATAGGGAGGTTGACTTACGCAAGGGTAATGAAGCAAAACTGGTTGCATTGTGCGTGAGGACTTATTCATTAGTTTTGCCGAATGATTTAGTTTTAGACTTAGAAGATTGTGTTTATGTACATTCTCTAGTAAAGAACATCATTTCAATTTCTTATTTATGTAATAAAGGCTTTTCATGCCTAATAAGTTGTAATGAATGTTCTATTTATTTCAATGAAATAAAATATGGAGATGGTATTTTGAATAATGGTATCTATGTCTTACAACTAACAAAGAATATTCAACCTCTAATATATACAATGTTAACTCGAATAATCTCAATGAATCACTTCTATGGCATAGTCATTTAGGTCATATCAATGAAATAAGATTAACTAAGCTACATAAGGATGAGTATTTCAGACCCTTCAAATATGAACCTTATGGAACTTGTGAGTCTTGTTTACTTGGTAAAATGACCAAATTACCCTTCAAAGGTAAATGACAGCGTGCAGCGGAGACATTAGAACTCATACACTCTGATGTATGCGGACCAATGTCAGTCACCACCAGAGGTGGATTCTCCTACTTCATTACCTTTATCGATGATCACTCGCGATATGGGTATGTGTACCTTATGCGGTACAAATCTGAAGCCTTTGAGAAATTCAAAGACTTCAAAGCTGAAGTAGAAAACCATCTTAATAAAAGTATTAAGTCACTAAGGTCTGACCGAGGTGGTGAATACTTAAGCAACGGATTTCAAGATTACTTGAGAGAAAATGGCATTGTTTCCCAGTGGCTCCTTCGGGAACTCCACAGCATAATGGGGTCTCTGAAAGAGGAAATCAGACATTATTAGATATGGTCGGATCAATGATGCCAGACACGGATCTACCTCTTTCATTTTGGGGTCTTGCTTTAGAAACTGCAACACTACTACTAAACCAAGTTCCTTCCAAAACTGTTAGTCAAACATCATATGAGTTATGGTATGGGAAACGTCATAGTCTTAGTTATCTAAGAGTTTGGGGATGTGACACATATGTTAAGCTCACACAAACTAACAAATTGGATGATAGGGCAGTTAAATGTAAGTTTGTAGGATATGCCTTGAACTCAAGAGCATACGTGTTCTACGTCCCAAATGAACAAAGAACATTTGTCTCACGAAATGCTAAATTTCTAGAGAATGAATTCATTCTCAAGAAATATAGTGGGAGTATACTTGACCTGGATGAGGTACGAGAAGAATAAACTAACATAAAATTAAATCCCAAGCCCCTCAAAAGGGAAGCGACGGAACAACCACAAGGTTATGAACTTAGAAGGTCTGATATGGAAAGATATGAGCCTGAAATATATGGTTTGCATATTGATAAGGAACATGATCAGGTCATTGATAATGACGATCCCACCAGTTATGACGAAGCAATGCGTGACATTAATTCAGTCAAGTGGCTTGAGGCCATGAAATCCGAAATAGACTCTATGTATCAAAATCAAGTCTCGGACTTGGTGGATGCACCTGAAGGGATAAAACCCATAGGCTGCAAGTGGATTTACAAGCGTAAAACTGATGCAGAATGCAACATCCAAACCTATAAGGCTAGGTTGGTGGAAAAAGGTTATAGACAAATCCAATGAATTGACTATGACGAAACCTTCTCGCCTATTGCAATGATAAAGTCCATTCGAATTTTACTGGCACTAGCTGCACACTTTGATTATAAGATTTGGCAGATGGATATCAAAACAGCTTTCCTTAATGGGAAACTCGTAGAGGAAGTCTATATGACACAACCTGAGGGGTTTGCATCTAAGGATGATCATAATAAAGTATGCAAGCTTAAACGATCCATTTATGGACTCAAGCAAGCCTCCAGAAGTTGGAATATACGATTTGATGAGACAATCAAAGAATTTGAATTCATCAAAAATGTAGACGAGCCTTGTGTTTACATGAAAAGTAGTGGGAGTGCTATTGTATTTCTTGTATTATATGTCGATGACATATTAATCATCGGGAATGATATTCCCATGATGCAAGCCACCAAGCAATGGTTATCTCAGAATTTCTCCATGAAAGATTTAGGAGAAGCAGTCTACATCCTCGGTATTAAGATCTACCGTAATAGATCTAAGAGGTTGTTAGGACTTTCTCAATCTACGTACATAGATAAAGTTTTGAAAAGATTCAAAATGGAAGATTCCAAAAGAGGTAATTTACCTACTTGTCATGGAATCAAATTAGCTAAGGAGCAATGTCCATATAATCCTTCAGATAGAGAGCGTATGAGTAGGATCATTTATGCTTCAGCAATAGGATCGATCATGTACGCCATGCTATGTACAAGACCTGATGTCTCTTATGCTCTTATCATAACGAGCAGGTATCAGGAAAATCCTGGTAAGCAACACTGGGCAGCTGTCAAAACAATCCTCAAGTATCTGAGAAGAACTAAGGATGTGTTTTTGACATACGGAGATTTTTCTGAGATGAAAGTCATTGGTGACTGTGATGCGAGCTTTCAGACCGATATGGATGACAACAGATCATAAACAGGATATCTGTTTACTTTGAATGGCAGAGCTGTCAGTTGGAAAAGCTCAAAGCAGTCAACTATAGTGGACTCCACCATTGAAGCCGAGTATATTGCAGCATCTGAGGCAGCTAAAAAAGCAGTCTGGATAAAGAAGTTCATCACAGAGCTGGAAGTGCTTCTTGCGATAAAGAATGGCGTCACGATGTACTGTGACAACACGGGCGCCATTGCTCAATTAAAGGAACCAAGGTCCCACCAGAAATCCAAGCATGTACTTAGGAGATTTCATCTTATCAGGGAGATTGTTGAGAGAAAAGAAGTTATTATAGAGAAAATACCCACAGTAGATAATCTTGCAGATTCTCTAACTAAAGGGCTGACTCAACAAAAGCATGATAGGCACACCCCGAGAGTATGGTGTCCAGATTCATACTAGTTAGCTATAGTGCAAGTGGGAGATTGTTAGGGATATGCTCTATACTGACCGGCGTAAACACACACGTATAACGCAAGCGCACGTATCGTTCAAGTAGTATAAAAAGTATCGATCCCACGAGGACTTAAAATCTTATATATTAATTTTTATGAGGTCAAATGATTACTAATATCTGACAGGTTGTTTGATTGATTTGAAATGGCGACGATTCTAAATTTAAAAGCAAGTAACTAAAATTGGTTGAAAATATATTTTGAGAAAATTCAATATTAAAACTATCTAGGGTTGTGATTTATTCCAATATTATTTAAAGATGAAGTTGTTATCTTATAATTGGGTAAAATATTGATTTATTAACCTGGAACACTAAATTATGTAAAAGCCTCTTCCGATGGTCAATTACAAATATCCAATTTAACCTAATTGAACCATATGTCTATGTCAATCAAATTAACTGGATTCATTAAGATTAAGTTCCAATTATGGCTACCCCCGCCCAACAGGTATATTCTTATCCTGTAAGGAAATCTATTAAAGGGTTATCTATCCTCAAGGAAGATCGTGGGTTATTGAGTCTGAGGTCTTAAACCTAAAATCCCTATGTCTAGTTCATTTTAAGTTTACCTTATCAATTTTATTAGTGGCCAGTTAATAAAAAGCATTAAGATTAAGACTCAATAAATAAATCTTTATATTACCCAAATTATAATTTAACCCTTATAAACCGGTGATATTGGATTTCATCACAACCCTAGATTACTAACTTAGTTATGACACATAGCTAGGGCTAGTAAAAACTTAAAAGACATAAAATGAAAATGCTGAAAAGTAATTGCGGTGAGTTAAAATGCTAAAAAGTAAATTACAAATGAAATAAAAATGTTAAGGCAAAAGGAATTACTTTTACTACTACTAATTTAGATATCTCCCATAAAATAATATATAAACTTGTGATAATATTTTACCAACCGACCAATCTGGCGGTATCCTGATTAAGTCAAATTAAGTCCAACCAGCCATATAGGTGATAATATTTGTCCATAATCCAGCCATAAAGGCGGTACCAAAATAAATTTACCAACCGACCAATATAGCGGTATTCCTTTATTAATCAGGTTCAAACCAACAGAAAATAAATTTACCAACCGACCAATATAGCGGTATTCCTTGATTAGTCAGGTTTAAACCAGATTAAAATTAAATTACCAACCGACCAATATAGCGGTATTCCTTTATTAATCAGAATTTTAAATAGTAAATATATTATTTTTAAGGGAGATTAATCTAAATAGCAATAGTAAAATAATTACCTTTCACCCTAGCATAGGAAGTTACCTCCGCATAGTGAATAGTAAAAACTGTAAAATAAAGAAAGTAAGTTATTATTATTACAGAACGTAATTAAAATTTACAAAACTAAATTAAAAGAAATTTAGAGAGAGAAAAACTCCCTAATTACATAGGATTTGGGAGAGGAAATGGTGTACTAAAAACTGAAAATTCGCCCTCTATTTATAGCAAAATTTTTCACTGTTCGCGCGTCGCGACGCCAAGGCGCTCAGCGTCGCGACGCTGGATTCATCGACGTGGCACAATGAGAAGGCGACACGTAGCAAGGCGGCTGACTGTACATGCGACACGTGTCAAGGCGGCTAATTCTCAATTATTGTGATGACGCCATTGATGACATGGCGCTGACGTGGCGATGACGTGGCAAGGCGGCTGACTGTTCACTGTCGGCAAAATAGGATTGCGACACGTGGCGACACGTGTCAAGTTCTGATTGGCTGAGGCTGACGTGGCAAGTTGACTCGGTTGACCTGCTGACGTGGACGATGATGTGGCATGACACGTGGCAAGGTTGACTTGTTGACCGATGACATGGCTGATGACGAGGCGACACGTGTCAAGTCTGAGTGTCGGCAGCATATGATGATGACACGTGGCACGGCGCATGTTAGCAGATCGGCTGTGATGGTGACACGTGGCACGACGCATTTTAGCAAAGTCAAAACTTCTCAAATTGTTGACCGTTGACCAGGCGCATGTTAGCAAATCCGGCTCACGCTGGGCGTCGCGGCGCGCTGTGATCCAGCGTCGCGACGCGCAAAAGACGAAAATAACCCTGTTGACGCATTTTTGTCCGGTTTTGCCCCAAATTGCCTCCAGTGCTGTCCAAACTTTATTTATCTGCAAGATAACAATAAAACACATCAAAACGTTCATAAAACTCAAGAAACTATACCAAATATTAAGTTAAATGAGTGGGAAATAGTGATATAAATATCACTCATCATATACCCAACTTCTGGATGGGCTATATGTACATGTATTTGTAATATTTTCATTAATTAATAAAATGGAAATCTTTATTATACGTGTCTTACATAAATTATATGAATCATCAAACATTGTAATAAAGCCCTTGGAGTAATAAGATGATGGCTTCCACGCCTTATGATAATCATTACTCTCAAATGTTCCTAGTCATAGTTTTGTGAATAATCTGGGCGTTCACAAAGTAGAGAGACTAGCATGATGATATGATCCGCCCTTAAGTGGGGTAGCTGATATCATAGGCTACTAGCGGAGATCCATCTGCTTGGTGTATCACATGGATGCATGAGTTGCTCGTGTTCATCGAACTGACCGCCGAAAGTTTTCACATGGAGTGTTTATCCCATGTGTCTGTGAGAACTTTCATGTATCGATTGTATGACTAGTCCTTATACTTGAGGTCTTTACAATCTTATGTATGGATCAAATAACTTTGACATTATCCTTCCCCGTTCAAAAGATCCGGTCATAAGGGTATTATTGGGTCATTTGTTGAAACACATGAAGTTTGTAAAGATACAACAGAGAATCGCCACTCTCTCGGATAATATTTTCTTATAAGAGTAGTATTCCAGTTCGCGGGTTGATATGTGTGATCAGTACTTGAGACTGTGGTCGCAGCGGAAGAATCATGTGAGATTCTTGGGTTAGCACGATTCATGACACTATCAACATCATACATTTGACTATATGAGTAGACATTTTCTATACCTTAGGTCAAACTGTGGGGATACAGTGAGGCGAAGGACCGTATCATATGTAAATCACATACAGAATGTGTATATATCTTTCCTTCTCATTTGGGGGCTTTGGCATGTTGCTAGATGTTCGATTAAATTATCACGATTCATTTCATGTCCAACTTGAGGGGAACCCAAAAGGTCACACACAACAAAGTCGAAATCAATGGTTAACAGTGCACAGTACAAATTTAACAGCATATATGATTACTGTAGGAATTGTTCATAATGATTCAATGTGTTTAATTATTGAACAGATCATTTATGAGGTTCCAAAGTGGCTTAGGGATTGGTGAATGACGATATGGGCACTTTTGGAATTGGAAAAAAAAATATGTGTTTTTTTTATTTGTTTTGAATTCCAATTCGGCCCAAACTCTTATTAGGGTTTTATAATCTCATTAAACCACTATATTAAGATCCAATGGCTAAGATTTAATTAGCATTTATCCCACATCGGATTCTTAATTAATTTTGTTGTCTTTGGAGCACCTATATAAACCCAAAGAATTGTTTACAATTTTTTGACACCAAAAACCTTTCATATCTTGGGTTTATATAAGTGAGCAACTCTAAATTTTAAGATTAAGTCACTGATTTTGAGGATCCTTAAGTCTAATTGACTAAAGGAATCTCAAGTTAAAAGTTTTAAGGTATTTGCCTAGGCTAGCACCAAGGGCAAAATACCCGTGCTCTCAAGACGTAATCTTGCCATTGAGTTTTGGCTTTGGTGTGTGCACCTTTGGAGGCCACACACTTGGGTGGCTCTTTGGAACGTGGAAGAGCTTGCTGAGTTCGAGAAAAGCTTGTAGATTGGAGGGAGGACTGGAGGAGTCTTCGGTTCAAGTAAGTCTTTTTCTTTCTTTATTTTTAATTAGAGTTCTTATTATAGTTAGCATGTTTAAGTTTATGTTCTTTGCATGTTTTATGAGTTTTTATGCTTAGAATATATAGTAACATGCCTAGACTTGTAGAATAATCAAAACAAATGGGTCTTGGGCAAAGGATAGCGGCATCATAATTTTAATTTTCCGCTGCGCACTTGCGGCCGCTTCCCAACAAGCAGCTGGCTTGAGTGTTGTCAAAAAGGGCGGTGGATACAGTGGATAAAGGGGTGATGATCACTAAGTGATGTAGGTGACGTCAGGGTCAATTGTAAAGAGGATTTGAGAACCTATATAAAGGGGTTGAAGTCATTGTAGAGGGGGTTGGTTCTTTGAACTAAAAAAACTTGAGAGATAAAAAATTATAATTTGAGAGCAAGAGCACCAAGAGAAATAGTGATGGAGAGAGAAAGTGAGTCGTATACCCAACCATGTAGTGAGAAGTAGATATGGAAATTATAACCCGAGTAGTTATTTCTATTATAATAATATAACTCTTATGTAATCAGCTCGGGTCGGTATTTACCCCGAGCCTAATAAAATAATATCTCATTTTCTCTTGTTGACGTAGGTTGGAGACACTCTTCCCCGAACCACGTTAAATCATGTCTATGTGTTATTGTTTGTCTCTTGTAAGTTTGTGAGGTTCCCAAAACTAAACAAATTCATAGTTGAATGAGATTTGTACGAGGGGTGAATTCCAATATTGCAAAAAATGAGCCTATCTCATGTTGTTATTAAAAAAACCTCATGTTGTTATAATAAAACTCATGATAGTAGGGACAGCAATCGGGACGTCATGTCCATACCGAGTCGCATCTCGTCATGTTCCGATTACTATTCGAGATGAAGAAATCATCCTAAATCTCGATCGGTATATTGAATGAGGATCCTGAATCTTGATCAGGATTCGAGACTTTTTAGGTTGAAATTCGGGATAAAAATCATTCTGAATTGAGGCTCGATTTTTATCCAGGACGACTTCTCATCCTGAATCCCGATCAGAATTTTGAATCTATACGAAAAATCATCATGATTCCCAAATCAAATTGGATGGGATCCCGATCAAGATTCGAGATTTGAGATTTTCTGCCAACTCTACCTGATAACTTTACTAAAAGAGACCTATAGGATATTTTTAGAAAGTATGAGATTTTGTTTAGTTTTAAACATCACAAAAGTTTCGATTAGTTTTTTCCCTTAATACTTAAGAGCATATATCATGATAGTTTGATAAATATCATTTAATTTAGAGACATTATTTCATGTAATTTACCATATCATATGTACAAGTTAAAGTGGTCGCAACCCACTTTGGTCACCACCAAGATCCGCCTCTGTACATGAAATTAGTTGATATAACAAGCTTATGCCTTTAGTTAATTAAATCCTAATTAATTTTCATAATTGAAGTTAATACAACAGTGGCGAAGTTAGGAATTCAACACATGAGGGGCTAAGTTAAAAAGTTTAACAAAAAACAAGTATCAAAATTTTGAATTTCATTGATATATTTTCATTAAATACATTTATAACTGTCCTCGATGAGCTTTCATATGTTGAAAACGTTAATGATTACCTCAATATCAATACTATAAAAAATATCATTTTCTATGTATACTACTAGACTATCATTCAACCATTGATCTCCCATCTGATTTCACAATCGATTTTTCAAAAAATACATAGTTGAAAATACTTTTTCCATTGTAGCTATGGCAACCAGTAATATCAATGCTAATGTCACCAATAAATAAACTAATGGAAATATTTTATCTTTTTTAGTTTCAACTATTCTTCTTACAAGCTCACCAATCTCTTTCAATCTTGAAAAATCATTATCAGAACCCACATCCATAATATAAACTTCAAACTGAATTTCAAGTGCCATGAGATCCATTGAAGAAAAATCATTTGGATAAAATTTAGCAAGGCGCAGTAGTTTATGTTTATTAAAAACTGCAAACGAGTAATTTGGGCATAGACATGCCAAACAAAGGAGCAACTCAGTGTTCGTCTCATTGAAACATGGTTGTTTAATTCTTGAAGATGTCCAAAACTGCATAAAATAACTCAACACGAAAGCGGTGTATATTTGTAATCTTTTGACCCTTGCGTTGTGATCACCCATGAGTCAAAAAAAATATCATCCATATTAGGAATATCAATGTCATGATTCTCATAATAGGAAGAAACTTCACCATGTAAAGAGTCTCATCCATTCTCTCTCATTTTTTGCAAGTTTCGCCTATGCATTCCAATTAATTTCATGGCATTCACAATGTCTTGGTCTTTTTTGTAATGCTTATGATAACTCATATGCAAATCCAAGTATACTTTTCATCAAGAATAAGGTAAATATAAAATCAAATTATGCATGAACTTAGTAATGTTGTAGCTTGAAATCTTTGATTAGAATTTCCCTCATTCGAAATAATTTCAAGCATATTAGCAATAGATGAAAACATCTTAATTATGCTTAATAACGTACTATAATGTGAGCCCCAACGTGTATCAGTGATCGATGGTAAACACACACGTAACGCAAGCGCACGTATCGCTCAAGTATTATAAAATGTATCGATCCCACGAGGACTTAATATCTATGCTATTAATTTATGAAACTAAAATTTCTACAAGTATCTAAAAATTGATTGTTGTTTGGTTGGTGATTTTAACTCAAGACAAGTAATTAAAACAATGCGAAAGTAAATTCTAAAAAGTAACAATATTATGATCTAGGGTTGTGAATCCTTCCAATATTCTTCTGAAGATGAAGTGATTATCTTATGTTTGTGTAATATATCAGTTTATTAACCCGGAACACGAAGATATGCAAAAGCCTCTTTCGATGGTTAGATGCAAACACCCAAAGTAACTCAATTAACTATATATCTATGTTAATTAAGAAACTCTGAATTCATTAAGATTAAGTTCCAATTATGGCTACTCACGCCCGACAGGTATATGTCTATCCTGAAAGAAAATCTCTAAGGTGAATGTGAGATCGTGAGCTATTGAGCCTATTGCTGAAACCTAAAATCCCTTCGTCAAGTTCATTTTAAGTTTACCAAATTAATCTTATTAGTGGTCAATTAATAAGAAGCATTAAGAACTAGACTCAATAAATAAACTAATACATTTCACAAGACATAAGAAAAGTCAACTTATTAAACTATTAGTATTGGAATTCATCACAACCCTAGATAATGTATTTAGTTACGACACATATATAGGACTACTAAAGACATAAATAAATAAAACATCATGCAACTAATTGAAAATTAAAAAGGTAAAATTTACAACAATGAAATAAAATGCCAGGGTTTGGGGATCCACTTCTATTATTTCGAATCTAGAAATCTCTCTTATTAAAATATATAAATTCGCATTATATTACCAACCGACCATATAGGCGGTATCGTGATGAAGTCAAATTTTAATTAATTCCAACCGACCATAAAGACGGTATCCAATTAAGTCAGGTTAAAATTAATTTAATTAAGTCCAATCGACCATAAAGGCGATATCCAATTAAATCAGGTTTTAAGATAATTTATATATTATAAAATAAGGGAGATTAATCTAAATTATAATAATAAAAGTTTCACCTTCACCCCAGCAGAAAGAAGTTACCTACTCATGCTTTTAAGTAAAACAAAGAAAGATTTATTACTTAAAATAAAAATTAAATACAAGAAAACTGAAATTAAACAAACAAAATACTATTTTCTTAGTATTCTATGGAAATTCCCCAAAAGAAAATATGAAGAAAATCAACTGAAATCAGCTTCAATTTATAGGCTTCAAAATCGGCCCGTGTAGCGACACGTGCTACAGGAAATGGCGGCCGAATTATTGTGTCGGCATCGCGAGGCATTGAGGATTGGCGTCGCGACGCGTGCTACAGTGCTGACGTCATTATGATGCAAGTGATGACGCGTAAACTGCTCATCACATCCCAAACCTAACATTTTGCTAGTCCTCGAGCAAAACAAACAAAATAAAATACAATAAACAACTTTAAAATGAAATTAAACTATGCCACTTTCGTAGGGATCACGATTGCATTTAGCTTATGAAACAACCTTTAAACCCCTAGGTGTCCCTAGTGGACGAGTTATAGTCTCGTGAGGGCTTACAGTGACGATACCCACAAACGTCAATCAAATGTACAATCAAACACACAAAACAAGTTAGTGACTAAACAAGTGAAATTCTTATCCAAGTTAATAGTTGTTTTCTTTCTTTTTAAATTACCAAATAAGTAAATTCTCCGATTATTTTTACCATTCTCCATATACACAACCAACAAGGTATTAATCAAATCATTATGCCCACAATATTCATAAGTGTAGTTGAAAAGAGGATAATATTTTTGTCCTAAAATTATATCAGAATTCACACTTTTTTTGGGCAATGGAATTTTTTTTCCATCGCTTTCAAATGCTTCCTCCAATAAACTAGAGTACTGAATATTACAAATTTTCACTTACAACCCATGTCTGTATGTTATCATGCATGTTGATAATACATGTCAAATAAGCATATGAAGTTTAAATTTAAGTCAATATTATGGAGAATTCAAGAATTTTAAATAATTCAAAATGAAATTAATAAAAATTAACTTGTTACGAATTAGACTGAGATACGTCTTAGGAGTGGAAATTCCTTACACAGCTATCTCAAAACACAATTCCACCTGATTAGTCAAGTTAAAAACATAAAAATCAAAATTTTTTATTTTTTTATTTTTTTTTTAATTTTTGACTAACAACCAAGCAAAAACAACACAACGAAAAATAAAAACAAGATACTAGTCAACTATTTCCCTCCCCCAAACCTAATTGGGATATTGTCCCCAATGTCTAAAAAGAAGAAGAAAAGTTTAGAAGACATTACCTGGTTAGCGTGGAATTCTACATCTAAAAAGAAAACTAAATGTTAAGATTCAGATTTATCGGACGCTTCTTACCACGATTATTATCAGACCAGTTTATCTTAGAAATAATATGGTCAATTTTTGGTTCGAAGGCTAAGAGTTGGTCAATTAAATCATTGGTTTTTCTGGCAGTGCAGAGGATATCTTTTACGGGTTTTGAAAGGAACCCATTTCTCCTGGCATCTACAAGAAACACAAAAACAAAGTCAAAAAAATCCATCAACATTAAACAGTCCAATTGGTTTCTGGTGTAAATTCAAATTCGCTCAAGATATTACTGTGAAATTTCCTCCATCGTGCCCAAGCCACCCGGCAAAGCAATAAAAGTGTCAGCACGGTTAATCATTTCAACAAGTCGTTCAGACATACCTAGCATGATGCATTCCTCTCAGTTTGATTGTCCTATAAGATTTGTGTCCGCCAAAGGTTTTGGGATGATTCCCAAAACTTAACTACCTCCTTTCTGTACAGCCATTGAAATGTACCCAGTTAGTCCAAGATTGTCACCGCCATATACTAAGTGCATATTCCTCTCTACCATGACT
>SKCR01045350.1:0-48361 GCA_019454045.1 Zanthoxylum bungeanum
GTCTACTGGAGCAAATATGTTTCTCCATATGTTGGAGTTTTGTGAAAGATAATTTTTTCTAAAGTAACCAATGAATACTTGTTTAGGAAGCTATGATGTCCCCAATGCGACAATGGGTGGCCTCTGGGTTTTTTTTTATGGTCTAATTACATCAAGTGGTACCTTATTGAGATGTATTGCTAGCACATATTTTATTAGGTCGCTTGGGAGGATTCAAGGTTCTCTTATTATGGTGGCTGGTGGAACTTTCTCTATTCTTATTCCTCTTATCCTCATCCCACCTGATCTCGATTTGGGCTCGAGTCATGGCTTGATCTATAATGCATGTATGACTTTGATAGGGTTCTCACTGTCACACACTGCACAAGCCTCATCAAAGTGGGGGCGACTGTAGACACTGCATTTTTGCATGAAGCCCAATGATGAGCTTCGTATGGAGGCACTACCTGAAAAGTTACGGAAGTCGCGGAAAACGAATACCGGAAGGAAAAACTCCAAAATTAGCACCTCACTGGATTTAGACTCACTAACCCGCCGTGGATTCGCTCAGCCGCTGTTTTAAACCTTAGACTCGGCCCAAAACCCTTGCAATCCATCCATCCAAACGCCCATGCAAGCCACACGCCCATGACCCACCACACAAAGCCCACACGCCCAAGCCTTCCCAAATAAAAAATCCCATGCAAAACACATGTGCAAAATTCCCTCAAATCACCTTCCAATTTAACAAGATATTAAATCCCATCCTCACCATAATTAGGAGATTTTGTTCCCTAAATAAATTATGAAAATACATCCCATATTTGCTTGATTTTATTTCCTTACTTAGGAAATCCCTTGTCACTATAAATTGGAGCAATCACCAAACTCTAAGGAGAGGACTCGGCAAACACAAAAAAAAAAAACAAAACCTAGGACTCTCTCTTACCAATCTGACACACGGCAAAGAACAAAAGCAACAAATCACCCCCACAAAGCCAACAAAACCGAGACAACCACTAAAGCAGACCTTCTCACCGACAACCAAA
Organism: Zanthoxylum bungeanum; assembly: GCA_019454045.1. Classification (NCBI taxonomy): domain Eukaryota; kingdom Viridiplantae; phylum Streptophyta; class Magnoliopsida; order Sapindales; family Rutaceae; genus Zanthoxylum; species Zanthoxylum bungeanum. The sequence continues at coordinate 1,029 of SKCR01045350.1, forward strand.
TCAACAAAAAAACAAACCTCAAAGCCAACCGACCAAATCAACAAAAAACCAAACAACCACCAACCGAAATAACCAAAGACCCTTCAACCAACCAGAACACCAAACAACAACAACAAACAAACAAAAATCCTAGCCCACCAGCGCACAAACAAAAAGAACCCTAAGTATCTCTTTCTCAACACACACACGGCACCCAAAGACGTGAACAACAACAAGAAGCCAAACCCCCATAGCCTGACACGGTAAGCCACTAAACAACAAACCTAAAGCCCTATAACCGAACAAAACAAATCAAACAATAAAGAACCATAACCAGCGAAGGATCAAACCCCAAAAACCAGCAAATTACCGAACAACAAACACAAAAAACCGAGCTAACAAAACAGTCCAAAAATAGTCCAAAAAATAGTCAAAAAATAGCAGCCAAAAAACAGCAAAACAGCGAGCCGAAACAGTGAGCAAAAAATAGCGAATCAGCAAAACAGAAAAACAACAAGCTTTAATCCTTCCTGTGACGGCCAAACGCACTTCCGAGAAGAAACTTAAAAGCTAAGACCTGAGGGCACCCTTTACTATATTTAATTTGTTGTTCTGAACACGTCATGCTTGGTTGGACGTGAAATACATCCAGCCGAGTATGCGAGGTCCTACATCAAAGACGACCAAATCTTTTGGTCACATATTTCTTTGACGTTCCGTTATTTATTTTTATCCCGTATTTATTTTATTATTTATCTTTATTTTATTATTTCACATTTATTTTATTGTTCATCTTTATTTTATTATTCCACATTTATTTTTGTTATTTATCTTTTTGCCTATTTACTTTTATTATTATTTTATTATTTCGCATTAATTTCATGTCCGTTTACATTGTGTTAATGATTGTGTGTGTTATCCCTTGCGGTATATCGGATGGAAACCCATACATAAATTCCGTAGTCGAATCCGAATGGACGGTAGTGCGGTTTGTACTTGGGATACAACTCCACGTACCGCTCGAGAAATATTCATATATGCGTGGTTATGTCATTATTGATGCTATTTTTGTAAGAATGTTCGAACGCGTTCGAACGCAACTCGAACGCAAGCATTCTGCCTTACTCCGTTCGAACGCATTTTCGAATGCTACACGGACGTGAACTCCCTGGAACACTTCATTCGATCACGTTTACGATCGCTACACGAACGCGCACACATTGGACAACCTCTTTCTTTATATTTTATGCATTTTCGTCTCTTTAGTTATTTATTTTGCATTATGCACTTAATTATTTGCATTTATTATTAACATTTTTTTACTGTTCTTATAATTTACATTATCATAATTCTTTATTTAATATGCTTTTGGAACTATGTATTTGCTCTTATTTATATTCATGTTTATGAGTGTGCAAATTTGTGTGTTTATTTGAAGTATCTTGCATGTGATGCATATGACTTGGTTATACCATTGTGTGAACCCGTCCATTATACTGACATAAGTAAGAGACCATTCCGAACCCAACGATTTGAGGTCTTCCCTTGCGAGGGGTGAGTACAGCCTTAAATCATTTCCCAGTTCACACTATATGGTGACTCATTTATTCTCCAGTTTAGTCCCCCGTGGGCTACTCCGTACTCTCTACGGGCTGCGAGCCCAATAATGTCGTGGTCGCCGAACATCATAGGCATAGCGGTAAACCCAGATTTGCTCATACAGTAGGCTGATATATATCCGAAATGGATATTCTTTCTTTGTTGAAACGAGTCATGTAGCTTCGCAATGGTTCTCATTTTCGTTGCTGGATTGTATTGAGGTCGTCTGTAGTTTTTTCGAGCTTACAAGAGCTTGCAAAGTGCTCCACAAATTTATCGGCCAATTGTGGGTATGACCCAATGGATCTGTATGAGAGATTGATGAACCAAGTGAGGGCTGGGCTGGGCCTGCCAATATCTCTCCAAATCCTCTACACATTCCAACCTCCCATTGGTGTGGAGCTAAACCTGTTGATATCATTTTTTATTTGTAATGGACAACATGGTCGTCTGGGTCTGTTGATCCATCATACAATTTCATGTCTGAAGGACTGAATTTCCTTGGTAGCTCGATAGAAGTGATGGTTTCTAAGAATGAGGTGTCTGAAATTGTACCGGCATGGCTTTCCCTTACTGGTAGCCTGACACCGGGTAGGCTGGATAAAATTGCTTCCTTGAACTCTAACATTTCTTTACGCATGGTGGATGTGACTTGTTGTACTTGGCCGGCTGGAGAAACAAGTTCACTTCTTGGATGGTTTTGGGGGTGGTGGTTTGGTGGCAGATCATCACTTGCCACATCATTGAATGCTCCCAAGAGATTGGTTGGGATTGTAGGATTGCTGGGACAGTCTAGAGTATCACGTTGTTGGGAGGTCGAAGAGATTTGCTTCAATTGCTTCTGGAAAGTTTTGTTGAAGCTTCGCATAGCTAAGTTCTCTTCTTCTAAGGCACGTAATCGTTCTTGGAGTATGGCCAACTGTGTGGCCACATGATTTGGTGTCCACTCACTACCAGAAGCCATGAGTAGCTGTGTTGAAGGGATCGTAGACATAGAGATATTCGCTTGCTATAAATCGCTAAGGCCCCATGGTGGGTACCAAATTGTAGACGCTGATTTTCACCCGGGGTCCACAATTGAGAATTTATAGTATGAGGGCACTAGGGATCCTGCAAAACAAAGATAGAGTGAGCATAGAGTCTCTATCCACTGGTATGGTGGGTGTTGTAGGTACTCTGACGCTCAAGTCAGTAGTGAAGACAATCAGTAAATAAGGAAGAGCAAGTTTCGAGGTTACATTGACCTCTGTTGACTGCCATGAGGGCGGTAGGCCGGTGTTTAGAGAATAAGAGTCTTGGAGAGCTCAAATATGAGAGATGAGACTTCACCCTATGTACGCTGAGTTATCTGTCCATTTATAGGTTGAGAGAAGTCAATTTATAGCTGGAATATGACATATATTCATGATAGTGGGTCCCATAACATGTTTATATGTCGTGTCTTTCAGTGCTAAGGGATCTTAGCATGTGGGGGTTAGTATATTTGTTGAGAAAAAGGGATATGACAGTTGAGGAGATAATGAGATATTTTTCGGTGGAAATCTGTTTGGAGAACCAATTGGTTGTCTAGGCCCGAAGTAAGAAGATTTTTAGGTTTTCAAAATTGGGCCAGATACTGTTCGAAAGAATTTGGGCTCTATCTGACATAGGGCCTAAAGTGAAAAGATAATTATGCCATTGGCCCAAATTTGGCCCGTACAGTTTATCCCATAGTCTCTAAGTGAATGAGTCATTGGCTTGGAGAGTATTCAATGAGTATGTCGTCTAAGGTAAAGCACGTAAGCGTACATGACATTGACGTCGATTGGACCTGTCAAAGGTTATACCACATTGGTGGAGCTAAGTAAATATCTACGATGATCCTCAGTCGACCAGTCTTGGATGTTGATGTCATTTGAACCTGTAAGAGGTCATATCACGGTGATGGAACTAAATAAATATCAATGATGTTTCTCAATTGACCAGGTATGGATGTTAATATCGCTTGGACTTGTCAAAAGTAATATCATGTTAATGGAATCAACTAAATATCAGGGATGATCCTCAGTCGATCAAATCCAGATGTTGATCTGAGAGATCGACATGAGCCATAGGGAATGATCCCGTTGTTTGGACCAGCTGAAGGTCCATGTCTTGAACTTGGCTCGACTTGAGCTATTGGGAATGTCCCATGTCGACTGAACCAAATGAAGGTCATGATTATCCCCATACTACGGGTCAAAGGACCAGGGGATTCCTCAATGTCGTTTGGACCAGATGAAGGTCATGATCATCCCTATACTACGGTTCAAAGGACCATGTGAGTCTTCAATGTCGTCTGGACGAGATGAAGGCTAGGTCTTGAAGTTGGCTCTACATAAGGCATGAGGAATGTTCCCAGTCGACTGGACCAGATGAAGGTCATGATCATCCTCACACTACGGGTCAAAGGACCAGAGGATTCTTCAATGTCATCTATACCAGATGAAGTCCATGTTTTGAACTTGACTTTACATGAGCCATGAAGAATGTTCCCAGTCGATTGAACCAAATGAAGGTCAGGATCATCCCCATACTACGGGTCAAATGACCAGGGGACTCTTCAATGTCATCTGGACCAGATGAAGGTTAGGTCTTGAACTTGACTCTACATGAGTCATGAAGAATGTTCACAGTCGACTGAACCAGATGAAGGTCATGATTATCCCCATACTACGGGTTAAATGACCAAAGGATTCTTCAATTTTGTCTGGACCAGTTGAAGGCCAGGTCTTGAACTTGACTCCATATGAGCCATGGGGAATGTTCCCAGTCGACTGCACTAGATGAAAGTCAGGATCATCCCCATACTACGTGTTAAATGACCAGGGGATTATTCAATGTCATCTGGACCAAATGAAGACCAGGTCTTGAACTTGACTCTACATGAGCCATGTGGAATGTTCCAAGTCGACTGAATCAGATAAAGGTCAGGATCATCCCCATACTACGGGTAAAAGGACCAGAGGATTCTTCAATGTTATCTGGACCAGATGAAGGCCAAGTCTTGAACTTGACTGTACATGAGCAATGAGGAATGTTCCCAATCGACTGAACCAGATGAAAGTCAAAATCATCCACGTACTACAAGTCAAAGGACCAGGGGATTCTTTAATGTCGTCTGGACCAGATGAAGGTCAGGTCTAGAACTTGACTCAACATGAGCCATGTGGAATGTTTCTAGTCGACTGAACCAGATGAAGGTCAGGATCATCCCCATACTACGGGTTAAAGGACCATGAGATTCTTCAATGTCGTCTGGACCAGATGAATGCCAGGTCTTTAACTTGACTTAATATGATCCATGTAGAATGTTCCCGGTCGACTGAACCTGATGAAGATCAGGATCATCCCTATACTACGGGTCAAGGGACCAGAGGATTCTTCAATTTCATATGGACTAGATGAAGGCCAGGTCTTGAACTTGACTCTACATGAGCCATGGGGAATGTTCCTAGTCGACTGAACCAAATGAAGGTCAGGATCATCCCCATACTACGGGTCAAATGACCAGGGGATTCTTCAATATCGTCTGGACCAGATGAAGTCCAGGTCTTGAACTTGACTCTATAGGAGCCATGGGGAATGTTCACAGTCGACTGAACCATATGAAGGTCAGGATCATCCCCATACTACGGGTCAAAGGACCAATGGATTCTTCAATGTCTTGACTAGATGAAGGCCAGGTCTTGAACTTGACTCTACATTATCATTACAACCGATTTGAAGTGATATCGGATTGCCACCTGGCAGGTTGTTCTCTATATTTTCAGCCGCCATCTCTTATTTTGCAATGTTCATTTCAAAAAAAAAAAAAGAATAAAAAAATCTAAATTAAAGTTAAAGTTACTTGGTAATAGTATTAATATGAATTAGATTAACAATCTCCGACAACGGTGTCAAAAATTTATTGCGAGATTAGTGTACCGAAAGTATACGGTGTCAAGTTTTAATAAAAGATGAGTAAATAGTGTCGAACCCACAAGGATTGTAATCAAACTCTCACTAAGTACTATAATTAGTAAACCTAACTTTATTTAGAAGAAATTTAAAATAATCTAAATTTAAAACTAAAAACTAAATAAGCAAGATATCAAAACGTTAAATTAAGATGAGAGAGATTCTAGAGTCTGACTTCACCTAACTATCCCCTATATATTTGCTATGCCAATCAATTCTTATTCAGTTGCATTGTTTATAAGCCAAGAACCCTAAGTTATTCTAACTCCCTATCCCGAGTGCCGAGTGAATATATTATCAATTACAGATTTTGATATCCCTATAAAAATCTAGTAATTAACAATTCATTACGCTCTGTGATTCTTTGTTAACGAATTCAAATGGATTATAGATTCTCCCGAACTCTACAATTCTCATAGGTTATACTATCTAGATCCTATTCAAAACCCCTCTCCCGAGCGATAGATTCTAAACATTCATCATCTTAATTTGTGGCCAACAAACTAGAAACATTAAACACAAAAGAATATAAATAAAATTTATAACAATTAAATGACACATAATACATAGGTTCAAGCATAGGCTACATCATCCTCTAGAGTAATGGAGTTAGTTAAGGACTAAATATAAAAACAATGAAAGCATGGTCAAGAAGATAGTGGACATAATTAGAGTTTAAAGAAAGAAACTAGGAGATTAAACCTAAATCGAATCTCTTAGTCTTCGGACGTCGCTACCTTCGTCTCCTCTTGTCGCTCTTCAATCTTCCTCCTTGGTTCTCTTTAAAATATGTGTTTTGAACACTTTAGTTGTGTATTGGTCTCCTCTTAGGGTTTTGGACGAGAATCTATATTTATAGGGAAGTCTTTGGAGTCATTTTGCTTGTAGAATAATGATTTATGAAGATTTTGGACTTTTATCGCACCGTCGCAACACCCAACTCTCAGGAATTTTGTGCCTTGCATCCTGTCTGGGCGTCGCGACGCTACAATGGGCGTCGCGACGTCAGGCCAAATTTCCAGGATAGGGCTTTCCACGTTTTTAGCCTTCCCACGTGCTTCCGATGTGTCCTTAAGCTCCAAAAATAAGTTTATATGTCCCAAAATCCATGTTCCAATGCTTCCTATCAATAAAACATAAAAGAAACTACAATATACATTAAATGGCATTGAATCTAACAAAATAGTAAGCTATGAATGTAAGAATAAGTGGTTATAAATCGTACTTATCACGGGAAGTGGATCCCTTGACATTTACTTCAGCCTCACACTATTGACGATCTTGGCCTTTATAAACTCATTAAGAGATTTATAAGGTCAATCACTTCATGTGATTCCTAGTTTGGTTCTGAACTGTTTCTTATCCTCACACTAATGATGATCTCGGATTAAGACGTATTCCAGGTGCATACTTGTCAAAGTGCACTAATGAGCTTTATATGTACACCCTCACAATAATGACGGTATTTGGTGAATGCGTTAACTCATCATGCTACATCTAATATTTTATTACTTTAAAATAAAATAATCACCTAATCATGAGAGATTTATGACAATCAAGTCATTAATATACTTGGGTCAAAAATTAAAATTTTAATTTAAAACATGCAATGCATATCCAATATGACTTATATATAATGAAATTAAAATACAGAGGTATATATTCAAATACATGTTAAATATACAACATGTGTTGTGTGGATAAGCCTTGCATTTGATACTATTCTGTTGGGGCAGATGTGGAACCCTTAGGGTCGGATCGGTGCCCCGTGTATCAGAGTGGGTCTAACCATTGGATATCTAGTATGAGTGTATTTTAAAATATTTTATGTAAAACTACATTCTATTTCGAGTCTGTAGGATAAAACGGGGACCAAAACGGAGTCCGGAAACTCTAGAACGGAGAAAATGAAGTTTCAGTATTCTTTAGCTCTGTGCGTCGCGACGCGGAAGCTTGGGCATCGAGATGCTCCAAATTTTGAGAGAAACTGCGAGAGTTGATCGTCTAGGTGTCGCGACACGGAAATGTGAGCTTCGTGACACGCCTAGGTCTGATGTTCGATGTCGCGACCTTGGAGGGATAGAGTCTTGACGCTGCCCTAGGTAGTGAGGAATTTCTACTTCAAACCAATACTAAACACTTCTAATTTTCTCCTAATACTTCAAACATACCTAAATTCAATTTTAACATCATAACCACCATCAAAAAATGTTATACAACTAACATACATGAATTCTAAAAACATGTATGCATTTGTTTGAATCAAAACACAAACCAATTTAGAATCCCACTATGAAATGTCATGAACAATTCTAGTTCACCCAAAGGTGGTCAAGTGATTCTAGAATGGTAGCTATAACTCTAAGTTTTAATCTAGAGTTCCAAACTCTTATTAATTGTTCCATGTCCAACATGAACATCTTTGACCCAATGATAAGCATATTGTGTTGATACTTCTAAAGCATCCTATGCAACATCCCAGTAATTCTGACGAATACTATGTTAAAGGTGCCATAATACATTGTATGAATCATGTTCAAGCTGTATGTGCTCGTGAAATTATTTTTTGGATATTCGACAAATTCCTTGCTGTCCCAATACGAAATTTACTTTACGCTCTACTCCGTATAACCCTTAGTTTTTAGGCCATAATATTTTCATACGTACTCCGATTTTTATAAATTTTATATCGTCGAGAAGCTAAGACCAAGCCTACAATTTCTACATTGGATAGTTTTTCAAATTCAAAACAGAAGTAGGTCAAAAATCATGATTTCCATAACTGCTACAGTAATTTCGAGGATGATCTAGAATTGGGTGAGGTGGCACTATCTTAGCCACTCATGTCAAAAACAAATAAGCTTTATACACTATAAATAGCAAATAATATTCACCATCTTCCTTGCTACTAGAAGCCACGATTCTTGGACTCAAAATAATCCCATAATTTTTCATTTTCTCATGTCAAAAGGTGAATGAAAGATTGATGATTTCAACTCCTCTTCATGCAAGTAAGCTTCTTTTCTTCTTCCTTCCTCTAATCTTGAGTTTATGACATGATTTTTTTCCCTAAATTTCGAACTAGAAGAATCCTAGAAATTTATTTTTGCATGATAGCTTCAAAAGTGTTGCTAACATATATATTTAAGCAATTCATGATAGTGTAGGAATGGAATGAAGCCTTATGTGTAAATGCCCAAATTTCCCTTGTGAGGAAGGGGTGGCTGAGTATGTCACCATTTTTAGAGAATGAGTTTTTTCTCTTTGATGAAAATTAATGAAACATGCTTGGAATGGTGTTTGTTATGAGATAAACTTGATTAGTGTTGAAACTTCTAAGGCCCTAATATGCATGTTTTAATCAAATGGTATAAAAGTAGTTGGGAATGGAATTTGGTTCTTGTGTATTGATATTAAAGTATAAAAAATTGCCCATGAGAAGGTGTTAGTATGATGGTGTGGATTACTTGGGCATTATTATTGAAGAGTTAATGTTAGCCCTGAAATCGGGCTAGCATCGCGACTTCTAACCATCATAGTATTTCTGCCTCGGGTCTGGAAATGTGGGAGTCGCGACGTGGAGCACTTGGTGTCGCGACACGCAACAAGCAGAGGCTCACTGCCTCAGGTCTGTCCAGTGGGAGTCACGATGCGCAACACTTGGCGTCGCGACGCGTGACATTTTCTTAAAGTCAGATTTAGTCATTCCAATTTCATCTTTGAATGTTAGAGACCACCCTAGGGGTTTTGTATCGACACATATACAAACATTATGTCATGTCAAAAGCATAATATCCCATGAAGTAATCATAGCTAGTTGAATTGATAAACTTAGTATAGTTCCAAAGCTTATTCCATGACTTATATTCTAATTAAGTTTATCAAATATAGATCGATAACAAAAATCATATTTTTCTTTGACGAAGGGAAGTCGTTCCCGCCAGATTCCAAATCTGTGAGTGGACCATTCTTTTTCATGTTGATATTTACTAAATTGATTTTGATTTAAGACTTACTTTTAAAATCATTAGGGCGTTAGCGAAATTGATTTTCAGATATATGATGAATGATCATTTTCAGAAATATTTGATTTTAACAGTATGATTCTTATGATTTTTGGAGGCATGAGGGAAAACCCACCTCAAATGTGACGTATGGAATTGACGGATATAACATGTGTACTTGTAGAGAAGGACTAGGGAGACGGTGATATGTAACGCCCCTAGATCTTAGATTTCAGGGCTAGGGGGACGGCGATACGTAACTCCCATAGACCCTAGATTCAGGGTTATGATGATAACATGGATCAGCACTCGTGGCTCTAGTTCAGTGGCTTGGGGGACGACGATACGTTACGCCCCCATGCGTAAGGTTTTCCACATATTTCTAGGCGTATGGGGGGACGACGATATGTAATGCCCCCATGCGTCAGGTTTTCCACAGATTTTCTAGGCATATGGGGGGACGACGATACGTAATGCCCCCATGCGTCATATTTTCCACAGATTTTCAAATATATTATCTACAGATACTGTAGTTTTACGAAAGAGTTTTGAATGAGCATTTTTATGAAAGACTTTCAGCAGAATGGTTTTAAGAAATAATTTTATAGAAAGAAAGAGTTTACAAAAAAGTTTCACATAAAGAGATTGGCTTTCAGATACGAAAGAGTTTTCAGAAAAGTTCAGCTTTCCTCGAAATTATTTTTGATCTCAGGAAAAAAAATGATTTTTTCATTAAGTATTTCATTTTTCATTTTCAAATATCCACTCATTAGGTCGTTCAAACGATCTAAACCCCCTCACTCCTAGTAATTCTATTTTACAAGTATATCTCGAGGACGAGCTCGAGATGATGGATACTGATGGCAGTCACTAGGGTGTTTGGGTTCATGAGGTCAAGTCAGAGATACAATTTAGTTAGAGTCGAAGTAAAGTCATGTATCATCGTATATAACAGTGATTGTGTGTGTAAAATAAGTTAAAGTGTCTATGACAGAGTTATAAGTGTATTGTTATTGAGTACATACTTATGAGTATTAAGTTATATTTCATATTATTAAGTTGGCAACGGTCACTACGCATGAGTTTGTGATTGAAATGAGATTAGTAGTGATGATCATAGTCAAAGACTCAGAGGCTCATGATGATAAGTCGGCCTATTCCCTACCGATAGCATCTTCGAGAGAATGATGTTACAAATATGGTATCAGAGTATGGTATAGGGAGTCAATGACTGCAGTAGGTAGAATGCTGAGTCTTTTTTAAGACAAAATTATAGGCTTACCCAATTGAACCACATGGGACCAGCCTTGCCAGACGCTTAGCTAATCCATTTCAGTTGAGTAATAAATACAACACACACTTCACTACTGAACTTGACACTCACTCCACTTCTCTCACTTCACTTAACTTTAAGACCTCACTCTTATCCACATATTTCGTCACCACCATGAGGTTCAATATATTTATGAAAACTACTACTCCCACCCCTCCTTACATGCGCCCCTCCTCTTGTCTCCCCGGAAATTTCAAAATTGCCCCTATGTGAGTGAAAAATTTTCTTCCCACTGACATAGTTTTGCGCCCTAGCAAAACTATGTCATAGTTTTGCGCCCGACATAGTTTTCTTTGGGATTTAATTTTCAAATTTGTATTTTTTTTATTTTTTATTTGTTTAATAAATATTACAAATTTACTATTTATTAATTTAATTTTTTGATTATTTAAAAATTTACAAAATCAGTTTATAAAATAAATTTTGACATAGTCTATTTGATTATGATTATGATTTTATTTTTACTTTATTAAAAGTTGTTTGTCTTATTTAATTTCGTGAGTCAGTATCCATTCTTTAGCATAACTCAAAGTAAACGTACTTTGCTTGTTATTTAAGAAAATTTAGGTACACAGAGTAAGCTAAAGCAAAGTAAACGTACTCTGCTTGCATCTTTGAGATACTTTTTTTGTCAAAAACACATATCTTCTTTACTAGCACTAGTAAATTGTTTTATGGTGGGGGGAACATTCATCATACGAAACTAAAGAATGAGTAACTCGTTATAGGATTCGTAATCAATTATGGTACGAAGTATTGGGTATCTCACCAAGTGCGCTAGGAGGAGACTTTGGAGGCAACATAAATTAGAATTTGTGTTTTTATATTTTTAAGTGTAATTTTTTATGTTGTTATTTGTACTCTTTTTTAAATATATATTTCTCTAATATACATGAGAATATTTTTATAATACATAAGTAGTGTTGAATAAATTAAAAAAGAATCACAAAAATTAAATGAATAATGAACACAAAATAATTAATAATAAATATGAAATTTGTAATATTTATTAAACAAATAAAAAAGATTAGATATATAAAGAACAAAAAAATATAAAATTTAAAAAATAATAAAAAAAATGTAAATTGTGTTAAATTAATATATATATATAAGTAGTGCTAAATAAGTGTATATATATATTGGGGGAGTGGATTTTTATAAAAGAGAATGGTAATTTCGACATTTTAAGTAGGAGAGAGAGAAGATGAGAATTTTAGGGAGGTGGGAGTAGTAGCCCTCTATATTTATTCTAGTACAACTACCTTTATGCCTTATTAAATAAGATGACGACATTCTACTTAATTTGATAGAGCATTTTCATGAGGTTAATGCTAGTGTTGATATTGAAGATAAAATATTCTATCAAACGTTTTTAATGTTAGTATTTATGTTCATAATAAGATCGTAATTTTATAATATAATATTATTTTTTGATATTAATTATAATTTAACGTTTGTTATATAACTTATAAATTATTTTATATTCTCAATATAATATTATTTATCAAACGCATTCTTAATGTTTCAATTTTTTTGGAAACATTGAAAATTATGCTATCAAATCATCTGATTGGGACTAAATTGGAACAGGTAAAACCCTCAACTGTCCCAGTCTCTTACAAGAAACACACCCCTGAATTCAAATTCAGGACTTGAAAAATAGATCTTAAACCTTACACTACTAAACCATGTCCTCCAGAAATTTTCACCGAACGTGCACTATGTACTTCTAGTGTGCCATTTCAATATTGTGCAGTCTGCAGTAGAAAAATTAATTCCACTTCAATATTTTCGCTTGCTTCAGATTTTTATTTTTTATTTTTTGGATAATTAATATGTAAATTGACTTTTATTTTCCAACACATGACTAGTGTGACCCAGTTGAATAATTCACAAAGGAAGATTTAGGAGAAACTTGAATGTACTGTCGTCTAAAATCAAGAGAAATAATGTTAATAATTAAAAGTTAATTTTTTTAAAATAATGCTTATAAATCAAATGGTGTAAATCACTGCATTTGCCATCCCTAGGGGTTCTAAGAATCCTTTTTTATTTATATCATTCTCTAGTGGGGAAAAATCTATTACTAAATATTTTTTATTTATTTTATTATCTTATGAGGAAGCTTTAATGGGCGTGGTTTGGTGGTGTAGGATTCATAATTTAAATTTTAGATTATTGGTTCGAATTGTGTTTCTTATAAGTGTCTGTGATAGCGGGAAGTTTTACCTATTTTGTTTAAGCCCGTAATGAGTGGTTTGGCGGCGGGATTTTCAACGATTGTATTATATATATATATATATATATATATATATATATATATATAAGTAGTGCTAAATAAGTGTATATATATATTGGGGGAGTGGATTTTTATAAAAGAGAATGGTAATTTCGACATTTTAAGTAGGAGAGAGAGAAGATGAGAATTTTAGGGAGGTGGGAGTAGTAGCCCTCTATATTTATTCTAGTACAACTACCTTTATGCCTTATTAAATAAGATGACGACATTCTACTTAATTGATAGAGCATTTTCATGAGGTTAATGCTAGTGTTGATATTGAAGATAAAATATTCTATCAAACGTTTTTAATGTTAGTATTTATGTTCATAATAAGATCGTAATTTTATAATATAATATTATTTTTTGATATTAATTATAATTTAACGTTTGTTATATAACTTATAAATTATTTTATATTCTCAATATAATATTATTTATCAAACGCATTCTTAATGTTTCAATTTTTTTGGAAACATTGAAAATTATGCTATCAAATCATCTGATTGGGACTAAATTGGAACAGGTAAAACCCTCAACTGTCCCAGTCTCTTACAAGAAACACACCCCTGAATTCAAATTCAGGACTTGAAAAATAGATCTTAAACCTTACACTACTAAACCATGTCCTCCAGAAATTTTCACCGAACGTGCACTATGTACTTCTAGTGTGCCATTTCAATATTGTGCAGTCTGCAGTAGAAAAATTAATTCCACTTCAATATTTTCGCTTGCTTCAGATTTTTATTTTTTATTTTTTGGATAATTAATATGTAAATTGACTTTTATTTTCAACACATGACTAGTGTGACCCAGTTGAATAATTCACATAGGAAGATTTAGGAGAAACTTCAATGTACTGTCGTCTAAAATCAAGAGAAATAATGTTAATAATTAAAAGTTAATTTTTTTAAAATAATGCTAACAAATCAAATGGTGTAAATCACTGCATTTGCCATCCCTAGGGGTTCTAAGAATCCTTTTTTATTTATATCATTCTCTAGTGGGGAAAAATCTATTACTAAATATTTTTTATTTATTTTATTATCTTATGAGGAAGCTTTAATGGGCGTGGTTTGGTGGTGTAGGATTCATAATTTAAATTTTAGATTATTGGTTCGAATTGTGTTTCTTATAAGTGTCTGTGATAGCGGGAAGTTTTACCTATTTTGTTTAAGCCCGTAATGAGTGGTTTGGCGGCGGGATTTTCAACGATTGTATTATATATATATATATATATATATATATATATATATATTATATATATATATATTATTATTATTATTTTGTTACCACGTTAATATTGGAAGACCAGCTCACCAACTGATCTTTGATTTTTTATTATCAATAAATGGTAAGGTGACAACCAATTAAACTGTTCAATATAATTATCCTAGCAAAGGTGACATTCGACTATTAATGTTTCAAAATTTTTTGACACATTAATGACATCTAAACTACTAGAGATGGCAAATCCAGTGACCCAGACGCAATTTGACTATTTGACTTGTTATAATTATTTTAAAAAATAAATTGATTTTTAATTATTAATATTATTTCTCTTAATATAGAAGATATTACATTCAACTTTCAAAAATATAAATTTAAATAGGAAGATTTTAAAGAATTTATGTTTCTAGATCCGGTCCAGATATATCTGAATTCGAAATCGGTATATCTAAATTTGGATCCGATAATTCTCTGGATCTCGGATCCACTAAAATACACCCGAATTTATATTTTACCATCCCTTTATAAAGAGAAACACTTGTGTGGGATTGATGTATGAATGATGTGATATGTCTGTCGACTAATATTTTTGACATATATATTAAATTTGAAATTAACTATACTAATAACAATTGAGATAGAATATTATAGATTAACACATATCATATATTCATTATCAGGGTGCATTAAGTCTTCAATACCCTGACTACCATGATATGACCATCATTATTGCTCTTTTCATACATGACATGTAAATATGTAGCCCTGACAGCGGTTCGGTTTCCGAATCGAACTGTCAGTTCTGATTCCTATCGAAGGAAGAACATGAACCGAATCTGGTTTGAAACTGGTTCAGGAATCGAAATCTATTTAGGACCTGATTCGGGGAACCAGTTCTTGTTTCTAAGTCTAAAGATTTGACTAAATTTTGGATTTGATAATTTATTTTATGGTATACATAATACAAGATTACTGTTAGGGTTGGTGCTCTGAGTGTCAATTTTATTGTGTATTTCCTTGTAAATACTAATGTAACATTTTATTATGAATAAAATAAACAGTTTCTTTTATATAACATCCTTTTATAAATGGTAAAGACGTAACAGACCTCAGAATGATTAGTTAAGATATTGTTGCAATAGCGTCGTAACTGGCATTGAGTTGTATCATGACTTTGTCATTCTTAACAGTTTCTGGTAAAGGTTTACAATATTTGGTCAACAAAGTAAACCCGTTGAGACTGGTACAAGTCTTGTATTGGAATCTTGGATTCCGATGGTTTTTCAATGGACCATGAGTCTTGGAGACTCGTATAGACGTGTATGTGTTTATAGCGGATAAACATTGAACGACTCACCGAAGATTCTTAATGGATAGTACACCAACGTCAATAAGAATCTTCTCGGGTTGAGTGAACATAATGATTCTTTGACTTGAGATTCCTCTGTGGATATATGAGTTATCATCCACACTTAGATGGCAGTCACGTCACCTATCTATTTAGATCAAACTTCCGTCTGTTCGTTGGGTGTGGACTGATGCTCATGATATCCTGTGTGTATCAAGAAATGATCTGTCAGTTATGTGTACAGAGCATAGGTATTCAAAATGGAATTAGCAATCTGTTAAATCCATGGGCCCGTGGTACACTGTAGAAATGAGTTCTTAGTGTTATTAAAGGATTGCTAATAGAAACGTCGACGTGATTATATCTATAGAGATTTTACGTATGTATCTATATCTCTGGAATAATCCGAATACCTGTGACGGAAGGATTATACGTATGCTATGACCTTGACCAGTATGGTTCAGAGAGTTTATTTGTGCTCATCATAATTTACCGGTGGGTGAATAATAGTAGAGAAATCCCAAATAAACCGACAGTAGTATCCTGCTAATCTTAAGAAGCTTCGAATGTAGACCCTATATTTTTACACATAGTCCGATGATGAGTCTCTTACGTGGACACCCTCTGAAAATTGGAAAATTATAAGGATGAATGCCAGGAAGGAAAGAAACTCTATGATACACACCCGAAATCCAGTCAGACATCTGACTGAATATTCTTTGAAAATCATGAATCTAGCCAGACATGACACAACTGTCAGCGAAGGAGCAGGTTGTCAGTTAATGAAGTTAAATGACCTAATTGTTTACAGTTTGACATATAATTCAAACTTTATAGCCGTATGGATATCTATCGAGCTGTCAGCACACGTGCAAAATTAAATTAGTTAGAATCACGAGCTTAATTACGTCCTGACGGAGATACATCCCAAACCCTAAATCCGGCCGGACATAGTTCGAGTTGTGTCTGATGTTCACTGCATTACACTTCCTTTCACCTCTTCCACTGCATTCCATCAATCAAAATAATGAATTTTTAATATTTTAAATTACATTACATTCCATTTTATCCTCTTCCATCAATCCAAACATAGCATTAGGTTATGAAAGCTAGGTTTGGGTTTGTAAAATATTTTTCATTTTTTGTTAATCATTATAGTAAAAGATATCATCACATAATATTCCACCAATTTAATAGTAGAGATCTAAAAAAATCATAGACCATATCTATATCACATTTGCTTTACAACATAAGATTTTTCCATATAAAAAATCTCTTTTTTAGAACAAAAAAGATTTTATATATGGGTTTCCAATGTGATGATAAAATGATTAAAAAAAAATACATCTCGTCTCCAGTTTACAGCTTTAGTAATGGAAAATAGGTTTTGGGTTTGCTTTTGAGTTTGTCGTGCAACGAGATCTCATTGTTATATTACTTTTCATACTTTTCTGACATTAGTTTAGTAAAGTAAATTACCCCCTCCCCATGAGAAAATCCGAAAATATCCATCCCTTTATCAAAAATTACTTCCCCAATTATTATAAGTCCATTTGCCAATAATTATATATATATTAATTTAAAAATAAATATATACTAATTATAACTCATTTTGCCATTTTATTAATTATATTTTTTTATTTTATAATTTTTGGACTTTTATTAATAAATATCATAAATTTCGTATTTATTCATTTATTTAATCAATTCAACTTCTGTATAAAAAAATATAATTTAACCAAATAAAATTAATTTATAAAATAAATTTTTTGATAGTCCATTTGTTTAATAAATCTAATATATTTATTAAAAGTTAATTTTATTAATAAATATGAAATTTATAATATTTATTAAACAAATATATATATATATATATATATATATATATAATTGGGATATATTTGGTTTATTGGAGAATGAAATTTTTGACAAAGAGGGGATATTTGCGGAAATTAAGGGAGACAATGGAGGGGAATTGTCCGTGAGGTGGGAAGATCACATCTCTTAGTTTAATAAAGTAAATTACTCTCCCTCTCCCCTCTCCCCTTGTCCCCATGAGAAAATCCGAAAATATCCCCTCTTTATCAAAATTACTTCCCCAATTATTATAAGTCACTTTGCCAATAATTATATATATATATATATATATATATATATATATATATATATATATACTAATTATAACTTCTTTTGCCATTTTATTAATTATATATTTTTTATTTTATAATTTTGGATTTTTGTTAATAAATATTATAAAATTCGTATTTATTCATTTATTTTTTTAAAAAAAATTATTTTAATTTATTAATACAACTATGTATAAAAAAATATAATTTAAGTAAAAAAAAAATAGTACGATAATATTAATTATTTTTGGCTTCTACAACAAATAATATGATTCAAATGACCAATATTACCTCCTTCATTTAGGATGTGCAAGTAAGTGTCATTACTCATTCTTTAACTGTGCTCCAGTGTTTTTGAGGGAGCTGGCAAGCTCATATGGTCAGGTCAATATTTTCCTCTGAAATAAAGCTTCAGTAATTTCCTCTTCCGTGTATTGCTTTCGTCAGTTGAGTGTTCATTAAAAAAAAAAACAGCTGGCAGCTGGCAGCTCATCTGGTCAGGTCAGTACTTTCCTCTGAAATAAAGCTTCAGTAATTTCCTCTTCTGTGTATTGCTTCGTCAGTTGAGTGTTTATTTTGAAAAAATACATCTGAGAGCTGGCAGCTGGCAGCTCATCTGGTCAGGTCAATACTTTCTTTTGAAATAAAGCTTCAGTAATTTCCTCTTTCATGTATATTGTTCGTCAGTTGAGTGTTCATTTCTGCTATGATTTAGGCTTTAGTACTCTCACTGTTATCTTTATCTGCTCCACTGTAAGCTCTGAAGTTCTTAATTGTTATGTTGATCCCCCCCACCACACTCCCCTTTTGTCTCCATGTAATTTTACACAATGTCTCTCCCTTTGTATTTTATCACTCCTCCAATTATTATATATGCAAAAATTTATATTTATATATATTAATTTAAAAATAATTATATACTAATATAACTCATTTTGTCAATTTATTAATTATATTTTTTTATTTTATAATTTTTTTGATTTTTGTTAAGAAATATTGCAAATTACGTATTTAGTCATTTAATTTTTGATTCATTTTTAATTTAATTAATACTACTTAGTAAAAAAAAAATATAATTTTACCAAATAAATAATTGATAAAATAATTAAGAATTGGTACGAAGTATTGGGTATATCACTAAGTGCGCCAAGAGGAGACTTTGGAGGCAACATGAATTAGAATTTATGTTTTTATATTTTTAAGAGTAACTGAATTATAATTTATGTTTTTTATATTTTTAAGAGTAACTTTTTATATTGTTATTTGTACTATTTTTTAAATATATATTTTGATTTAATACATACAAATATTTTTATAATACATAAGTAGTGTTAAATAAATTAAAAAAGAATCAAAAATTAAATGAATAAATGAACACCAAAATAAATACCAGTAAATATGAAATTTGTAATATTATTAAACAAATAAAATATATATATATATAAAGCAAAAAAATATAAATATAAAAAATTATAAAATTATAAAATAAAATTTTAATTAATAAAATAAAAATAAGTATATATGTTATTTTTATAATTTTTTATTTTTTATATTTATATTTTTTTGCTTTATATATATATATATATTTGGTTTGTGAGGGAGAGAGTTTCTAAAAATTAAAGGGGAAAAATCGGAAATATCCAGGGGACAAGAGGGGTGCTGTTGTCAGAGGGGACTGAGGAGTATTCCTCCTAAAACTAATGTCAGAAAAGTATGAAAAGTAATATAACAATGAGATCTCGTAGCACGACAACTCAAAAGCAAACCCAAAACCTATTTTCCATTACTAAAGCTGTAAACTGGAGAAGAGATGTAATTTTTTTATCATTTTATCATCACAATGGAAACCAAATACAAAATCTTTTTTGTTCTAAAAAATAGATTTTTGATATGGAAAATCTTATGGTGTAAAGCAAATATGATATAGATATGGTCTATGATTTTTTTAGATCTCTACTATTAATTGGTCGAATATTATGTGATGATATCTTTACCATAATGATTAACAAAAAATGAAAAAATCTTTTACAAACCCAAACCTTAGCTTTCATAACCTAATGATATGTTTGGATTGATGGAAGGGGATAAAATGGAATGGAATGTAATTTAAAATATTAAAAATTCATTATTTGGATTGATGGAATAGATGGAATGCAGTGGAAGAGGTGAAAGGAAGTGTAATGCAGTGAACATCAGACACAGCTCGAACCTATGTCCGGCCGAATTTAGGATTTGGGATGTATCTCCGACAAGACGTAATTAAGCTCGTGATTCTAACTAATTTAATTTTGCACGTGTACTGACAGCTCGATAGATATCCATACGGCTATACAGTTTGAATTATATGTCTAACTGGAGACAATTAGATCCCTTAACTTCAGTAACTGACAACCTGCTCCTTCCCTGACAGTTTGTGTCATGTCTGGCTAGATTTAGGATTTTCAAAGCATATTCAGTCAGATGTCTGGCTGGCTTTCGGGTGTGCATCATAGAGTTCCTTTCCTTCATGTCATTCATCCTTATAATTTTCCAATTTTCAGAGGGTGTCCACGTAAGAAACTCATCATCGGACAATGTGTAAAAATATAGTGTCTACATTCGAAGCTTCTTAGGAATAGCAGACTACTATTGTCGGTTTATCTGAGATTTCTCTACTTTCATTCACCCACCCGTAAATTATAACGAGCACATATAAACTCTCTGAACCATACAGGTTGAGGTCATAACATACGTATAATCCCTCCGTCATATGTATTCGGATTATTCCAGAGATATAGATACATACGTCAAATCTCTATAGATATAATCACGTAGACGTTTCTATTTGCAATCCCTTAATAACACTAAGAACTAATTTCTACAGTATACCACGGGCCCATAGATTTAACATATTGCTAATTCCATATTGAATACCTATGCTCTGTACACATAACTAATAGATTCTTTCTTGATACACACATGATATCCTGAGCATCAATCCACATCCAACGAACAGACGGAGGTCTGATCTAAATAGATCAGTGATGTGTCTGCCATCTAAGTATGGAGGATAACTCATATATCTACTGTGGTATCTCAAGTCAAAGAATCACTATGCTCACTCAACCCGAGAAGATTCTTATTGACGTTGGTGTACCATCCATTGAGAATCATCGGTGAGTCGTTCAGTGTTTTCCGCTATAAACACCTACACGTCTATACGAGTCTCCAAGACTTATGGTCCATTGAGAAACCATCGGAATCCAAGATTCCAATATACGACATGTACCAGTCTCAACGGGTTTACTTTACTGACCAAATGTTTGCGTAATTTTTTATGCGTGAAGGAAAAAAGAGCGTGTAAGGTTCAAACCTCTTGAGACAAAGTCCCAGCAAGGGGTGTTTGATTAAGTGAATAAGCCTCCAAGGGGGCCAAGCGCACAAATTACAGTCCTAAATGTTATAAAAGCTAAAAGATAAAAATATGCTCGTTTGAGTCTTCATTTGATCGGGTTTTCTCTTTGTACGAGTGAGCTTTTATAGTGAAACTTGTAAACTACTTGGGCGGTCCCAGTATCTCCCTACAGCTGCTGGATCGTGCCTTCAACCGTTGGGCTATGCGTTTCAACTGCTTGATCGTAGGTTGAGCTTTTATAGTGAAGCTTGTAAACCGCTTGGGCGGTCCCAGTATCTCCATGCAGCTGCTGGATCGTGCCTTCAACCGTTTGGGCTGTGCGTCTCAACTACTGCGATCGTCGTGGAAGCAACTGCATCATGCATTTTCCTCCTACCCGCTAATTCGGTCGTCTCAAGCTCTTCGTCGCTCTTCGCTCCATCGTCATTCCACCCTTCGTTCTTTCCTTCGTCTTCTGGCGATTCCGTTCCAGGGTGACTAGAATTTCCTCTGTCAACAATTGTCCCCCAAATTCACCTTGATTGAACCGAAAGTGAAGATCGAGGTGAATTTTTTCGCTCTTCCATCGATGAAAAGGTGTATTAGATTGGAATGATAGAAACTTGTACGGTCATTCCTCTTTGTTCTAGGTCGATTTTTTCGGCTTTTCATCCAGGTTCGTTCCTTCCTCGTGCATGGAAGACCACCACTCCAACAGAGCCAGTCTCCTGGCCGATCCCCAGTCTAGAGAATGTGGGAAGCTAGTCCTCCGGCCCAGTCCCTCAGTCCAGAGAAACTGCGAAGCCGATGAGTGCGGCACCCTCCGCGCAGAGGCATACAATCCGCCGTCGTCCCCGGTCGTAACCCATCCAACCAGGAGATGTAGCACCTTCCACACAGAGGACCCTGGTCAGCCGTCGCTAACGGACATAGTCCATCCACACCATTACATTCCATTTCACACCTCACACCGTGTGAATGGCCGTTAGCTAATCTCTTTACATTCCATTTCACCTTTCATCGAAGAGAAGCGTTCGCTTCTGATTGCATTTGTTTCATGCATATCTTTTCTTTTTCTCGACTTTCTTCTGCCTCTCCCGATCTTTTCTTTTTCATCTTAGGAGTCGCTTGGTTACGAAGGGCCAAGCTGCGATGTTTTCAGTAAGGTCGGCCCTTAAATGGGCGGTTGGGAGACCTTGCAAGTTACTTCTTCAACCTTCCTCTTTTTATATACTCCCAAGCCATGATACTGTTTTCACGTGAAGTGCTTTTTCCGTGTTACTTGACCAATTGGGGGGGGGCTCCCTACTCTGGTCTGGTTTTTCCCGAAAGTAAGCCTGTGGCCTGATGGTCTTGTCATATCAATTTTGTCTTTACTGCTTGTGCCAAAAATGGAAACAGCTTGGGCGATGCTCTATAGGATGTAGTATTGACATCTGTCATAGACCGATCTTGGAGGTCGATGCTAAGATTTTGGAGGTTCAGCCGATCTACTGGAGGCCGATGCTGTAAAGTCGAGCGAGGTAAAACTCGGGGTGGAACTCTTCGCTCTGTAATCTGTCGCGCTTCCTTTTGGAGTTCTTCGTGAACCTATCACTTCTGCAATAAATGTGCGGCCCTTTCCTATACGTTTCATCATGATGCCCATTTAAAAGCCGTTTTTACGTCACTTTAGTGTTTCCTTCCGTCGCAAGTCACTTTTCAACGACTCGTATTGCGACCACTGTCTTAGGTTAAACCCTTCGTCTGTTACATAAGGATTTATCCCCCTCTGGCTCTCACTTTACCTTCAACTTCCTCTGCAAACTTACTTTATCGCATTCTCGACCTCCTATTATCAATGGCTTTTTCATCCTCTGCTCCCAAAACTAACGCCTCAACACTTCGCCGATTATAAGATGGCGCGATGGCGGGAATCTTCTTCTGTGGGCACCTTTGGCGTTCACCCTCTTGATGAGAATTTCGGCCAGTGCGCTCTTGGCCCCATCTTCGTTGAAGATGACACTATTGCAACGGCTCCGTTGGCTCAGCAGTTCCCCTTTTCTCCTGGCCTCCCTTTTCTGAGCCACTTAACATCTCTCCTCTCGCTCAGTCCAATCTGATTCGCACTTGGCCCAAACCTGATACCGCATTCGAAGCCTGGTTTCAACGTATGCTGTTGCATGCGGATACTCGAGCCTTTTGGACAAACATCACCTTCTTCATTTCATCGAGCTTTCATTAGCTTTGCCACCTTTTGACCGTAACTTGTTTCCTATTTCTTTGCTCTTTTGGTCTTCTGAATACAATGTATTCATCTTCCGGTCGCGGCCCATCACTATCACCCTTCGTGATATTGGTGCTCTTACTGGACTGGCCCCTCTTGGAGTGACCATCTCGGCTTGTACAAACTTCTATTTCCCTCATCCTTCAATGGACCCTTCGTACTTTTCATCTTATTCTTCTTTTCTTCGCACGTTTTCGAAAACGGCTGGTCCTGTTTTGATGTTAGAGCGAACAACTTCCTTCATTATTGGCTGTGTAAATATATCATTTGTGTGTCTAGCCAAAAGCCTGTGGCGGGCTATCTCCCTATCTCTTCCGACCTTGCCCACGGCCGTAACTTAGATCTGACCTCCTTTTTACTGGCCGCCATATATCGGGGATTTGCCGTCCTCCAGAAACAACTTCGGTCGGGGGCATCACCCATTGCCTCTGGTCCCCTATGGCTCGTTCAACTATGGTTGAGAGCCTATTTCCCTGTCTTCGACACAATTGATTCAACTCACCCTTATCCTTGTGCCGATATTCTTTTTTCTCAACTTCGGCCATATTCTTTCTCCCCGCGTGCTGTTTTTGAGTATTTCTATACTCTTCCTCGGGTTCCTTCTTTTTTCTCTTTTTCTGTGTGTCGGATAGTCCATCCTTCGTCCATGACCTCCCTCTTTCGGAAGAAGACGAATCAGGTCTTCGCATATGGCGCAGGTTTTTATGTAGCCGCGACCTGATTCATGACATCATGACTGGGGCCAATGGCAAGGCGGAGTGGAGGGTGTACTCATCCAACTTCGTTGCCCATCAATTTTGCCTCGTTCAAGGGTGGCATCTTTCTTTCTTTCACACGCGCTCTGCTTTGTTCAGACCGTTTAAGTCTTTTCAGTCTCTGAAGTTGAGGATTCCTTGGCGGAAACTCGCTCTTTGATCTCTTCTTTTGTTATTACTCCTTTTGCTCTTTGCACGTCTGTTCCATTCCTCTTTTGATCGTTTCTGGCCACCTGCCCGCCGAACGATTTTTCTCATTGCCTTCCATGAGAGTTTTTTCTTCCATTCCTTTGTCCCCCAAGTCTCTGAGCCGACGAGGTCGAAGAATCAATGATTATTATTGACAGATAAAGTCCAAAATCACTTTTTGAAATTGATTATTAACAAGTCCTAAATTTTTTTATTTTTTTTAATATTTAATTTGTTTGTTTCTATGAAATAGATAATATTTATTTTAATTATACATATATACTATACAAAATTTTATTATATTTATAACTTTTGTTTTAGAAAGTTCCAAATGTCCCTATTGTGTAAGTAGGAAAACTATATGAGAGAAGATTTTATATAATCAAATAGTATGGGTAATATGATAACTATCATTCTTTTTTATTTTAATTATAACCTTATTTGTTTATCATATAAAATTCTAAAGCTTGCATGAGTACGTCTTCAGCCGTATACTTTTATGTTCAAGAAAATGATACTGGCATCACAAGACTTTATTGGAGTCTGAATATACGAATGAGACTGTGTTCTATGAAGTCATCACTTTAGATATTGGCGTTGTATATACTGGAGTATCTGTATGGAATCAGGGAAGAGATACAACAATTGCTCCTACTACATTCGAAACAATAAATATGAGATCAGAGTTGACAAAATTGATGCAAGAATATTGCCAATATAGTTCGTAATTGAGTATCATGTAGCCCAGATGGTGGAACGACACCAGAATATTTTGATCAATCAAATGTTAATCAGTCCTTTTTATTTGGATTCTTTTCCTGAATTCGAAGGGGTGCCTATTTGTCTTGTCAACGAATTTGGAACCTCACAAAATCTTGAAGACAAAGTCAATGCAGGAAAGTGAGTTCACTAATAGGCTAACAGTCTCAAACTTCTCAAAGAGCTAGATACGTGCTGCGGGAGGTGACCCTATCTAACGTAACGTAAAGAGAAACCTATTTGGTGTGAGAAGCGGGAGTTTATTCTCTTCCCTTCAGATTCTGCCTTTGAGATGACAGGGTCTTTCAGGCCTGCCTCGCCCAGTGCTCAAAACATGCGTATGATTCAATCAACCGACCTATTTTATTAATAGGGACTAGAGGAGTTTGGTTCGTCCTTACCAGCCAAATGGGGAAGACCGACCGTAAGACATGAGGGACTGACCGGAGGGAAGGGAAGTCAGACCTGTTTCCCGCGATCAACAACAAATGAATGCCTTTACTTCCATGATTTCATCTTCATTACCATGCTAAAGTACCGAGTAGAACCAAATGAATAAGTTAATAGGTAGTTTACAAGTGGAGCCATGCCCCTCATAATGATCAGAAGTCAGTGAGGTAGTAGAGTAATGCGTTCAAGCTTGTGTCGATATAAGTATCTTCAACTTGTAAATCGTGAAAAAACGACTTCCCATTGCTCTAGACATAAGTTATGGCAGCTCCTGCTCGCAACCACAGGGGGCCGCCCTGTGAGGCCAAAGTGGGCTCATCAGTCAGTCTCCATTCGAATTAAGTTATGGGGTCTTTCGCTTTTGCCAGATCTAGAACTGCATTGATTTTGTCTTCAAGATTTTGTGAGGTTCCAAATTCGTTGACAAGGCAAATAGACACCCCTTTGAATTCAGGAAAAGAATCCAAATTA
Organism: Zanthoxylum bungeanum; assembly: GCA_019454045.1. NCBI lineage: Eukaryota > Viridiplantae > Streptophyta > Magnoliopsida > Sapindales > Rutaceae > Zanthoxylum > Zanthoxylum bungeanum. The sequence goes on from SKCR01045350.1 coordinate 27,167, forward strand.
AAAAGGAACTGATTAACATGTGATTGATCAAAATGTTCTGGTGTCGTTCCACCATCGGGGCCTACAAGATACCCAATTACGAAACCATATGGACAATACTCTTGCATCAAATTTGTCAACTTTGATCTCATATTTATTGTTTTGAATATAGTAAGAGCAATTGTTGTATCTCTTCCCTGATTCCATACAGATACTCAAGTATATACAGTACCAATATCTAAAGTGATGACTTCATAGAACACAGTCTCATTCGTATATTCAGACTCCAACAAAGTCTTGTGATGCCATTATCCTTTTTTTGAACATAAAAGTATACGGCTGAAGACGTACTCATGCAAGCTTTAGAATTTTATACGATAAACAAATAAGATTTTAATTAAAATAAAAAAAAAATGACAGTTATCATATTACCCATACTATTTGATTATATAAAATCTTCTCTCATATAGTTTTCCTACTTACACAATAGGGACATTTGGAACTTTCCAAAACAAAAGTTATAAATATAATAAAATTTTGTATAATATATATGTATAATTAAAATAAATATTATCTATTTCATAGAAACAAACAAATTAAATATTAAAAAATAAAAAAAAAAATTTAGGAATTGTTAATAATCAATTTCAAGAAGTGATTTTGGACTTTATCTGTCAATAAAGTAAAATTGTAAAAGAGCATTAGTTTAAAAAAGTTATGGGATATTACAGAAATAATAAGGGGTTAAGTGGTAGATATTAGATTCAGAAAGAGGTAAGGTGGTAATCGCTCTAATATCACAAATTTCTGTATGAAGTTTCATCTTCAAACTAGATTGAAAATAAATTCTCAAATTCCCATTACCAAAAACTAATCACAAGACAACGATGGTGACATGAATATGAAATACAAATGCAAATATGTCAATTTGTTCAATTAATTATTGTTTCCCTATGTAGCTGAAATATCATCTACAGTTTAATACAACTAAATTTATATCTTTCACATATTAGGAGAAAAAAATAGGAACCAAAAACAAAATGCGAAAACAACCATAAGCGGCCTAGCCGCTTCTGGCAGTAAAACAAAAGGCAAACAAAGGTAACCCTAAGAGCCTTTTGATGGCATTTTGCACTGAGACTGTCGAGCTTAGAGGCGACGGATGACCTATTGATTAGATTTGAGTCAGGTTCTCCAGCAGGTTCAGTCTCAAGCCTATCAAAATGAAAAGCAGCAAGCAGAGCTTTCTAGATTCTAAATAAGTCAGATCGGTGCGGGAAAAACTCCTAAATCATAGGCTACACTGGAGTAGCAAAGTAAGGGGTTGCTCAAGCTACAACGAAGAAAGCCAGTGTTGGTAGTTTAGAATTCTAGGCCGAAAAGGAAAGCTGATTGAATAGTCAGACATGCGCCTTTATCCATTGAAGTGTAAATAGGTAGCATCGCTCACACATTACAGGCTAAGGAAACCAAACCAAGTGGAGTGCTAACTCCAAAGCGTTTTATGGAACAATCAGCATCATTTCCCAATCACGAAGAAGAAGAAAGAGAGGACGAGACTACCACCCAACATTCCACCCATTAGAGGTGCTTTCCAGCCCCAGAAAGTACTTTACACTAGGAACATGTGGTGATGTGGGAGGCCTACTCGGTTTGTTTGACCCAGAGGGAGGGAGGAGTTGTGGTTGATATATACCAGCCATGCTTGAACCTTCACCACCATCCACAAGTAAATTTTGTATCATATCTTCAATGTCTGGTCTCTCACAAAATTTCACTGTATGCATATTTCCAAAAGCAATACAAGAATAATAGTGCAATGATGGATTTCACCATCAAAGAAACAGATGAATAAGCAAAAAAATGAGAGTGAGGAGGCATATTGAAGATAAATAAATTGCAATGCTTTACCCTAACACAGATATGAGAAAATATCCTAAATTCTTTTTCCTTTTCTTGAAAGTGCCAATTTTGTGGGCTTGAAATGCGACTATATATATTCAAACACATTGAAATGAACAAACTAAAAAAAAAAAAAAACCTAAAGACAGTGCATAGAAGCGGCAGTGCATAGAAGTCTTACCCCATGAGTGGTTGTCAGTTGTAACACTCCGCCAGAGACAGGATGCTACCAGCAGGAGAGAAGATTAACCCATCTCCATAAGCCTTTGAACTTACCAAAAATCCGACATGATGTATTCTAAAAATGGACAACCTGGATCTCAATCCAGCACCAAACAAACCTAAAATGAACTTCATAAATTGAAATGGACCTCAGGTCCACACCAACACATCAAAATCACACCTAAGGGCTCCGTACCCATATCATCTATCAATACTCAAGGGGCTCAGTGCCCACAACATCATAAGCAATCAAAACATTTTCTAATATGTATATATACAGATAGCGTGCTCAACACGGCAAATAAATAATAACAAAATATTTTAAACTTCTTAAACTTCTAAACTTCTCTCTGGACACTTGCGAGGGTGACTGCAACTTTTGAAAGGGTCGTCTCATAAATTAAGCTCTTATCAAAACTAAGAGAGGGTCTTCTGAATAATGATTTCTAACAAGATCGAATAGCAGTTTAATATCTCGTCAAATGTAAAGCATGTAATCTAAATATCCTGCACCATAACAAAAAGACTGCAAAAATACAGAACTTGTGTCGATGGAATCCAAGAATTTATTAAAATAATTTTTTAATTAATTAAAACATGTGGTACTAAATAATTTTTCAATGGATTAAATGAAAAAATAAATAAATATATCATACATGATTACTGATTCCCCATAGGATATAAAGACATTTAAGATTCCTACGAATTTAGCAAGACTCAAATCGAAGTTAGACAAATAACAGATCAAAATCTGGCCTTCTAACTAATACTGCTCTATTCATAGGCCGTATTCGAAAATTCATCGTAATTAATTGGTAGCATATCTTAAGTAATAATTTTAGTAGAATCACCTCTTAAGAGTCTCATTTTGACGGCTCTTTACAGATCTTGGTTTTGATTCCTAAAACTCAAGTTATAAGCAAATCGTTACACCTTATACAGAGAGAAATAGAATTAGGTTTTATATCAGAATAATTGATTTCCAAATTTTGATGGGAACTCATCTTTCATCTAAAATTTCTAATTTTTTACTATGTTGAGCCATATCATGTCTCGTTTATATGGAATTTCACGATTCTTCAAACCAATGCCTAAAATTCATTTTACAACCTGTCTAGATGGAGTCCTGTGTATAATGTTGTACCTTTCGAAATTTACTCTAACTTCCTACTAGAATAAAAAATAATGATTTTTTTTTTTTAATTTATGTTAATCCTTATTTTATCTAACTTCCATAGAAATTTATGGTTCATTTATAGGAGATCTAAAAATCATTTTATAAATAAAATTCTATAATCTGCTATGGCCTCACTGCGACTGAAATACTTGATATATACACATTAATTTACTGCTATATCAATCATATAAATTCATCCTAATCTTGCATATATGCAATTCAATTAAATACTTCTTAAACGCATAATGCAACCCAATAATCAATCCCTTCCCTGCCAAAATCTACCTCAACAATGAACAAATTGTTTTTTCCCGATTTGTAATAATCATCACCACAACACTCAATTCCTTACTATATTTACCCCTAGTCAGAGCAATCACCCAAATTTGAAAATTAACACTTAAAATCAAGTTAAGATTTATAAGAATACTTTAAACATATCCTTTATTATAAATTATCTTTCATCACCAAACAACTCACAAGTCGTCATTCTTTAGCTTGCATGAACACCATGAAGCATGGCAGTGAACTTAATCAACTTAGGAGAATTTTCTCACCCATTTTCCAATAAAATAAAAAGATATATTCAGTAACCAAAATCAAGCTCCTCATACCATTCGGCGGCCATGGCCAAGTAAAGAACCCATTTACAAAACTTACAAATTTCCAAGAAACTCAAGCTTAATCCACGCTAGAAGGTCACTAAATCCATGATTAAACACTCTATTAAGCTTCATTATGCCATTTTAATCAAAGCCCAAACTTGGGTATTCAAGTTACGAATTTGGGCATGAAATTACACTCAAAAATTTTCTAGGGAAAGCCAAGAAAAGGGATAATGGACTTACGTGGTTGAAGAATGCTTGGAAAATCACCCTTTCTCGGTAGAAGCCATGATCGCTGGTTGAGGGAAGCAAGAAAAAAAAGATTTTGAATTCCTTCTTGTAGAGAAATCATGGGAAAATAGGGCTGCCTCTCCTTCTCCCTCCATTATTAGCACACTGTCAAGTTTCCCTCCATACAAAACAAGCTCAAATTCCATCCATTATGTTACTATAATCACACAATACACCCATCAAAAACTTCCAACACAAACACCATTAACCTCATACTTCAAACAAAAAAATTCCCCTTTTAGCCGAAGAAAAAGCTGCCTCAACTCCTCAATTTTTTTTTTTAAAAAAAAAATCCATGAACCCCCAAAACAGTTCCATATTCGGCCAAGAAGAAATTTTGGGGCTTTTGTTTTACTTGTCTTTCTTGCTTAAATCAGCTCCATGTTTTCAGGGCTGTTTTGGGTGTTTTAGGGGTTGGTTTCTTCTCGATTTTGGCTACTGTTTTGGTCTCGGTTTAGAGGCTGTTTTAGGAACTGTTTTTGTCTCGGTTTAGGGGCTGGATCTTGTTTGCTTTTCTTGTGTTTGCCGAGTCGGTTAGGTGGCTTAGTTTCTTTGCTTTGTATTGTCGGTTGAGGGCTTAGTTTATCTATTTTGTGTCAAAGGGAAGCCGGTAAAGAGAAGCTTAAATTTTTTTGTTTTGGTGAACTGCCGTGTCAGGTGTGTGTGTTCTTCTCTGTGTTGCCGAGTGTGAGTGTGTGTGTAAGCTTTGTGTTGCCGAGTGTAAGTGTCTTGTGTGTGTGTGCCGTGAAGCTTGAGAGAGAGAGGCTTAGGTTTGTGTCTTTTGTGAATGTGTGTGTTGCCGTGAAAGTGTTTTTGGTTTGTGCGTGTGTGCTGATCGCGTGTGTGTTGACCATGTGCGAGTGTTTTTGTGTGTGTGTGTGTGTCTTATAAAGTGTGAAGCCGTGAGTCTCCTAGGCGTAGCTTAGGGTTTTCAGTTCGATCAAGTTGCTTCACTGTTGTTTGCCGTGACAAGAAGACAAAAGGGGTTTAGGTTGCTGTTTTGGTCGGTCAGTGGGGCAGCGTGTGTGTGCCGAGTGTGAGAAGGGCTGCGTTTGTTGTTCAAAGTGTGTGTATGTATCGTGTGAGGTTGAGAGGTCTGGTTGAAGGGTTATTATTTGTGTTGGCTGTGAGAGAGAGAGACGTGCTGGTGGTTGCCGTGGATTAGGGTTTCATTTTTGTGTGAAATGAGAAAGAGAGACGTGAAGGAGTGAGCGGGGGCCGTGAGAGTGAGGAGGGCTTTTTAGGGTTTAGTTGAGTCTGTGTGAAAGAAGAGAGAGATGAGTGCCGTGAGTTGTTTGTGTCACTTTTGTCGTGCAAGGTGTCTGTTTGAGAGAGGTGATGAGAGAGGGGAGCGGCGTGAGTGTTGAAAATGAGTTTAGGGTTTCATTGCATTTTTGTTTTGGCGTGAGTGAATTGGTGGGGGCTGCCTCCATTAGGGTTTAGTTTAGTGGTCTTTATATAGTGGTGAGGGTTTCTTGGTTGTGTTAGGGTTTTGAATGGGTACATATGGGCTTTGGATGGGTGCGTATGGGCTTTGGATGGGTGTAGGGGTTTTGGGCAAAGATTAATGTTTTAAAACAGCGATCAACTAAGTGAATCCGCGGCTAACTAGCGAGTTTAAATTTGATAAGGTATTTATTTCAGAATTTTCCCTTCCGACGTGCGTTCCCCGCGACTTCTGCGACTTATTGGGTAGTGCCTCCATACGAGGCTCATCATTTGACATTATGCAAAAATGCATTGTCTACACCCGCCCCAGCATTCGGGCAGAGACTGTAAGATCAAATCTATGCAAGTCTCGGCCTAATAGGTAATGCCCAGCTAACCTAGCTATTCGATGTTAGCAATCATCTGCGACACCTAGTGCTCGACAGATGTACCCTCTGACATACGCGATCGTAAGAGCTTCTTTGCATTTTGCAATTCGTACTTCTAAGATCTAAGGCTAGATCTATGAAGATCTTTAATTTCAACATCATGGTATAAGGATCTAATCCTTAGTTCTGACGACGAAATTAAGGAGTCATTGCGGCAAGCATAACAGATTGAGCACTAAAGTTATCATCACGATGAGTCTTCCTAAGCTCATGCTCTACTATTTGCTCAACTCCGGGCTCAGGCCCAAGAGGTTTCTCTATCCAATAGAGTAACTTCTCAGCTCCCAGGACTATCTTGAGATTCTTTTCCCAATCTAGAAAATTAAACCCGTTAAAGACATTTTCACCCAGGATTATGTCCTTTGACGCTAATCTTTCAAGTCAACTTGATTGCTATAGTCCAACTATCCAATCAACGATTTCGGGTACAATCTAATGTAATGATTACTATAGTCTAACTATATAATTAACTACAATTTGATTGTTTACTTTCAAATGTATTGATTACTATAGTCCAACTATAAATGAAGTAGTTTGAATACAGTCCAACTGTTCAATTAAAACAACAATTGAATATTAGTCAAACTAATATATATTTATAATTAATGACGAAAAAATAAAATGAGCGCGTATTGGCAAGTATTTAAACGAAATTACAAATTTAATATTTGTCTCCCACTATTTTTCGGTGAGCCTCTAACCTTTTGTAGAGAACTCGGGAAACCTAGTTTTCTAGTGGGCTAGGATCCCGTTAAAAGATACACAACCTTGACTTTGGCCAACAAGCTGTATAAAATTTAACTAGGTAGATCCCTAAGATCAATTGGATCCCATCCAAATCCTAGATCCAGTAGGTGGACCTCCAAGTCCGAAACATATATCCGATATATGTAAATATATCCAATATATTTCCTAACTTTTTCCTCTAAATCAACTAAGCATTGACTTTGGCTCAACAAGCTTAATGATTCTAGTTAAGCGCGACCTATTGACAGTGGGAAAGCTTCGTAATTGAAGTCGATGAACAAGAAGTGACCTTGACTTTGGCCAACAAGTCACAACTACCCAAGACATACGATATGGAACAAAGCTTACGCGGTTCAAACACATCCGCGATGGACAAAGGTCTTGACTTTGGCCAACAAACCAATGTCAATCTTGGATCTTGAGAGAGAACCACTCAATGGAAGGAAAAACGCTTAATATTTGATGATGGTTTTTTCGCGTAAATTGGAAACCAATTTATTATCTTTGATTATGTCTCATCATACACCCTTAAGCATGCATTCTAAAGCATAATAAGGCGCGAATAAAATTAATAATGATATGTGGATGGGTATATAATACATTTTGTTCCTAGAACAAATCTCTTCATTTCCTCTCTCCCGCTAGCACTAACTTCTACCCAATTACATAATACTTCTAAAGAAACCTCATTTACATTGAGGGGAATTGGTGAGAAGAGAAATACAAAGAGAATAGAGATAATAGGCTGGACACGCAGGTCCAATTTAAAAAATAAGTATCATACTTACAACTATTTCCAAAATTGCCCTCACCCTTCTAATATCCATCTGATATACATTATTCATACAATACATCCAAGTATTCACACAAAGCATGTTATCAATCAATCTAATCCAATTAATTAATCTTTGATTAATGACCATCCAATGTTCAAACAGCGATTTGATTTGCGCGAGTCAAACTCGTTTAAGAATAAATACTCAAAGTAAGTATTCTTGAATTATTTCGAATTACAATTTTAAATCCAATTTAAATTGTATCCAATACTAATTCATATTTAATTCCAAATTAAATAATTACACTTTCAATAGTGTATTTTAGACTTGGATTCCAAATCCAATCTTAACGGGTCTCAAAGGCCCAATTAGTATCCAATACTATTTAATTAAAGTCCAATGGGCTTTCAATTAATTCTTTAGGCATGGGCTTTGGCCAACATGGATCAAACCCAAGATGCCAAGGCCCAATTAGGAATCACCATATTGCCATAAAATCATTTTTGGCCCATTAGGCCCAATTAAATTATTTAAAGGCCCAATGTCATAATTTGGACTTTATGGAAATGGTTTAGGCCCAAATATGATCCAAGACCAAAATTTTGGCCCAACCAAGCCCATTAGCCCAAATACAACAAATTAAATTAATATATCATTCCAAATTACATATTAATTCAATTAAAGTGCAATCATCATAATTAATTAATTAACCTAATGTTTCCAAAACATCAATTTAATCTAATTAATCATGCATAATTCCCAAATTCATGTCCAACATAAAATTGGGGCAAAATCAATTCTATAACATGCATATACTCACGACAATAGCAACAAAAATCATTCAATTTGATTTCAATCCAATTAAATCAACATTCAATATATCTATCATGCTATTTAACACATCCAATTGTCAAATTTCCAAAATTCCACCATGAGTTCATCTAGGGTCATATTCGGCCAACATAAGAAATTTAGGGAAACTTTGATCCAATCAATTTTTCATAATGCTATGATGCACAACTCTAAGTAATCATCATCTAACATCAACCAAACATTCAATTTTTCATTTTCATGCTCCAAGTAAAAATACCCAAATTTAAAGTCATGAACCCTAGAAATAAAATCAAGCCTAGATCTCGCTCTGATACCATTGTTAGTATCCTAGACATGCCACGGGATCTCTAAGCGTGATTCGTGTGTGAATAAAATAAAAAATAAGTTGCGGAGGACTTACATTGATCGGTTGAGTTCAAAACTTTTTCTTGGATGATGGAAGCTCCAAGCCCTCTTAGTTGTTCCAAACTCATGGGTGAGTCTCTCTATCACCTTCCTTTGACTCCTTAAAGTGCAAGCTTACAAGAATTTTACAACAAAAATCCATTAGAGAGAAATGAAGCTCACGGTTTTGCTAAGGAAGAAAAGAGAAGATGATGTGAATAGTAACAAGCTTACACTTCCAAAGTTTGACTTGGCTTTATATATTAGGTTGGTGTGTAGGATTTGGTTTGAGTGTAGAAAAAGAAATCCCAAGCTTTTACTCAACCAATTACCAAATTCCATCAAGTGTCAAACACATTGATGTAAGTTGGTGGGCCCCACTTCAAATTCCAAATTTAAGTCGGACAATCCAACACGCAACTTCGCTCGGGCCCGGGTTCATTTAATTCCGAATTAAACGAATTTGTCGTTGCGACTTAATTAAATCCAATTTAATTAAATAATAATGCCTCGTAATATTATTACGTAAGTCGCTTACGAATTAATTCTAAATTAATTTGTTTGCTTGGATTAAAATCCAATTTTAATTCCGCGTTGAAATCTAATTTCAATTAATATATTATTTTAGCACAGTTAAATAAATTAAATAGTAAAATCCAATTTCACTATTAAATTTACTTTGCCGATTAATTCCAAATTAATCGCGTTCTCTCTTCTCGACGAATTTAATCCCAGATAAATTCTCGACGCAATTAATCCCAGATTAATTCTTTCTCAGATAATTAATTCAAAGATTAATTATTACCGTGATTAATCCTAGATTAATTTTCTCTCTCATAATTAATCCCAGATTAATTCTGTTCGAGTCAAATGTCATCGGTGAATCTTTGGGAGGCGACCCAAGAGATCACTGGATATGTTGGCAGTAAATGCGGTCATCAGACTATCCGAACATGTGTGTATCCGGTACCACATTCTTACCAATTTACAAGACATGGTTGATTTCTAGCAAATCACAATGTCTACCCAATTCTCCAGAAATATTCTTTTAAGGAATATATCATCTATATCAGGCGTAGTATACATAGTATTGCGTATTATGATCCAGTACAAGATGTCACATTCTAGGCCTGGGGCTGGAGTTGTGTTTGCCCCGTGTGAAGCATATATCGGATCACTAGAAACTAGTCTCTTTATGATCAGAAAGTCATGACCTAGTCATACTTTCCCGATGGCTATAGCACTATAGAGTACCGGTTTTGTATCCCTGCGTGATCATCATCTCCATATGACTGAAGTGATACTTCCATCTTGACATCACACCCAATACACTACGATTCTCAGTATACCCAGAAGAGGCGTACACAGAACATGTTAAAACCTCGGACGACCAAAACCAAAGTATACTGATTGTCGCAAGTATTAGCGATGCAAGTCTCAGGTTAAGACCATATACACCTACCTGATTCAGATTCCCATAGACACATAGTCATACTACCAATGGGATTCTGATGGGTCTATCCAGAGCGAAGCTGTTCCCGTACCATCGGCAAACAGAACCTCATATCACACTTGCATGAGTATCCAATACCCAAATATATGAGAACTATGTCGTTAAGCTTCCATAACACGCACAAGTGTAATACTAGCCTATTCCGCATTATCGATGTCCAATCTCGATAATACTACGACTATGGATATTTAATGATTAAACCTTACGTGGATTAATACTGTCTCATATCTTATTAATCTGGTACTAATCATATGGACTTTTATCATTTATATATCCAGGTAATCCAATTACAAATGATAAAAGAGCAATTTCCTTTGTCACATAGTTAATTTTGTACAAGAACATCATGTTCTTTACAAAATAGTGATGCTATGGGTTATAATTATCCAACACTCCCACTGCATCTTTTCTGACTTTATATGACATAGACCATCTAATGTCATAATTAGAATCAAAACTAATCTGATCTTATTATTGATGACTAAATTCTCCATGAATAAGAAACTCGTTCTTAATATCTCAAAGATCACAAAGAACATGTTTCAAGATCCATCATATGGTCTGCAGTATATCAAAATAACTCGTAACAATTACGATTAAATTGATATCTATAATCGCACATAATACAGTATTCATTACGCCATCATCCTATGATGCATAAGATTGACTAGACATTCTAATCAATCTCTCTTTCGACAAATGAATTTTCCTTTACGAAAGATGAATACTATATACATAAAAGACACGTTAACTGCCAAACAGTTATACTAACTGTCGTACAGACAGTCTTACTGTGTCCTTTATTAGATCGTATCTAATGCGCGACTAATAGGAGTATCCCACGGGTCTCTTAGTTTTATATCATATATAAAACTTTATATCAAATATAGCAGAGACAACTCCCACTGCTATTACGAAGAAAAGAAGACTTAGGATGTATAAAACTAGAAAGAAATTTGTACGCTCCCACTGACCCTACTGACAAAAACGTATTCTCTATACTTTGATAAAACCAGACAATCTGACTAATATCAAAATCAGAGAACACGGATTTCCGGAAAGCTTATCTGAATCTACAATAGGCTCCATAAGCTAATTTATCAAATTGTGATCTTAGCATAATAAAAACTCTAGGGCCATTCTAGAATGAATTCTTCAAACAAAGAAATCACGACGGATCTCTCATTCAAAGAAATCACTCAAGAATGCCATTTTGCATTCTTTAACCAAAATACATAGTTTAATATCAACATTAACCAACAGATTCTTCACTGTCCAATCAGTGCGACAAGAGACAAGCTTCCTCAGAGTCTACAATAGACTATTGAGTATAACCTACTCATTGTCATACTATAAAGGTCAAACCTTTATCGAGCTCACTTTGCTTTTGCTGCGTAAACAATTTGCACATTTTATGAACGATTCATAACGAAAGCCTAATCAAGTTCAAAACTTGATCGTAGTAAGCAATGAACAATCTTAGATCTATGATTCAATGGTAATTTCCGAAATTGATATCAAATATCGCTCCCACTATAAGTTATAAGATAAATTTCTTCAATAAGAAAACATCAGAATCATTAAGTATCAAATACTTTGTAAATGATTCTGACATCCTATTGTACTTATACGGAAGTTGTCTAAGGGTCTATTCATCTTATTAATTACGTAGTTCCACTTACAGTTTATCATTCTTACATTTGACTTTACTAAGTCAAGTCTTTTATACAATCGTCAACATCTGATGTTAATATACCAAGTAATAAAATAATTTTATTACTGGGGATCGTAGAAAAAGATATTCTATCAAATAGAATACAATATTACATTGAATAGAATAAATGATAAACCTTTAACTCATACCTCCGAGGTACAAGTACTTTCATTTATATAACCATTATACAAAAGAAAGTTTCAAATCTCAAACTTTTCAAGATTCAAATTTTCTACTATACATATCATATATGTAACTATAGAAACTAATGGAACAATAATTAAAGAGATGAAATAGTGTTACTGGAGCATAACCCCAAGGGTATTGAAACTAATTCGGTAACACTCAATATCAACGAATCAAATCATATAAGATTCGATTACTCCCACTGACCAATTTCATCATAATGGAATCGTGGAAGTTTAATATTGAGTAAGAATCATATTCATTAAATAACCTTAGAACTAATTGCCTTAAATTCATGCGTTTGATCAAATCAAACATCTTCGAACAATTCAAAGACGCGCAATGAATTTTTAAAGACAAAGTTTTCAACACTACAGATAAAATATCTTTGAACTATTCAAAATATTCTATCAGAGTTTCATTAGTAACATATTGACAGTTCTTGAAAATTTCAAGACATTCAACATGTTTTCTAGTAGAAACACGTAATTAAGCCATGACAATTCATTAACTGAGTTACGAAGCAAAGAAAACTATACAAGGCAATTTCTAATTCATTAAACTACATACTTCCAAAGCATTAGTTTAATAAATCTGTGGTCCAATGACAATCATCGGTTAAATGAGATCTAATTACAACCTGAATACAATATTCATTAAACGGATAAGGATATGTGGTGTGAACTCATATCAGACCATCTTTTACCATAAGGAATAAGCATATAATGCTTTTATGATAAAATCTCATAAAACACAATTCTAAGTTATTCATTTTACCGAATATTTTCTTAATGCTTATCTTTCATTAATAACACTACTAGTCATCTTAAAATATGTAACAACTGTTTATACAGAACAAGTAACTATCCAATAGTCACAAGTTCTGATATCAAATATCAAAACAGTTATTAAACATTATTTTAATTAACTAGACGGGAGATCTAGTATCCAATACTTATAGTCGTCGTATTGTGAGAATCAATATTCTCTATACACAACTATACGCATCTCGTTTCTTAAGCTTTATAATTTGCGTTCAATTATTCACAACATTTGCAAATAATCGATTAGCAAATTGTGTCAGACACGTGACTTCTAAAAGTCACTAAAGTCAATAAACGTCATTATAAGACAAACAAATACTAAAGGGATTTTCTTAATGCCAGTCAAGAATCTCGAGACATGAACTGATTCGTGTCAATTCTTACTGCATAAGAAACATTTCTAACTAGACTAATATCCTAAACACAGATATCATATTAGATTACTTAATCGTGACTTAGAAACTAAGTCACAAACCATCTTGATTTTCAAGAAAATCGGAGCAACAGTTCTCGATGGTTTCAACTAATCTAACAATATCTAAGTCTACTGTCTTTCTAGAACCTATTCTAGAACTACGCAACCATAAGTAAAGTCAGAAAACCTATATATTCAAATAATATACATGCAGTGGATTAGAAGTATAAATCTATAAACAATATAGAATGTAAGGAAAACAAAAGCAGTAAATTCCAAAATATTACGCACTGTTTAAGTTATGGATTTTAAACTCAGCAGTGTCTCCCACTATTTTACGTAATACCGTAATTCCCAACGGACAACTGGAATTCGATAATTAAATCGAATTTCATAGTGAGAGTAGGATCCCATGAATATATTTCGACTCACAACTTTGACACGTTCTCGCCTACATATATTCATTAGGTAGACAACTTTTTATCAATCACTCACCAGTGACTCCTGGTTTTGGTCCTGATAGTTTCTCGCTGTGACAGCTTTGGCACGTTCACATGGAGGCGTATCAAGGCTACACTTTTCAATGACAAACTCAAGCTACCGGTGTAGTCCTGACAGCTTTGGCACGTTCAGGATTTCCACTTTCACTTGAATTTATCCAGTATCAATAAACAACCGGTATGGATAATAATCCTATAACTACACCCTCACATCTTTGGCACGATCTCAGATGCACTTATAGAAAAATACTCATAAACCGTACTGACAAGACGAACAAAGAAATATGTATCAAATACACATTACTTTACAACTATATTTAAAAGCGGGGATTTTCCTACGGAAGTTATACTCTACATCCAATGCAGAATTTTAATCTAAATCATTTTCTAAACAATTCAATTCTACCTATAGAAAATATAACTTAATTTAACAATTAAATTTCGTTAGCGAAGAACCGAAAAGTAAAGAAACATATATAGATTCCTAGCATGTGCGAACATTAAAATTGGATTATATATCAAATATCAAGCATGAATAATGTAATGGATGAAGCATCAGACCCTCTCTGATACCATTTTTGTTGGGGTTTTGGGCATTGGGCGCAGCGAAAGTGCGGGTTCGGGCGAAATCGTATTTTAAAACTTTTTCAAAATACCAAATAAATTATTCAATATCTAATATGAATAATTTATTCATATTTCACCTAATCCTATTTATTCAATATCAAATATTGACATAAATAATGAGAAAACTAGCGAAACTTTTACGAAAACCGTTTTTCCGTAAAATTGCCTAAAATGCGTTTTTGACCGAATCGACTACCCGACACTTATGAAAAATTCCCAGATCAGCTCCAATAGTATCGGGCAGTTCATGGTCTGCCCGAACATTGACAGATTCACTGTTTGGACATCCGTCACCCGGTTGGCTCAAAATCCACCTGGTAATGCCGTTTTTGGCCATTTTCGCTTATTTCAAGTCGGAAACACTTTCTGGAAATTGTGCCAACTCCCAAAACACATCCATTACATTCATAAGACATCAAAAATATCCCAGAATTTCCAGTTTGAGAAGATCTGATCTGCAGACCGAAAACACCCATTTTTCATGCTTTAAACCCTTAAAATTCACAAAGATTAATCTAATTAATCCAACACCAACTAAAGTCACCACACATGAGGCACTCTAGAAAAATTCTAGGTTATATTAGAGTGGTTCAATAACTCTAGAATAGCAACAAAAATATCCAACAATAATTTGAACAAATTGGATAC
Organism: Zanthoxylum bungeanum; assembly: GCA_019454045.1. Classification (NCBI taxonomy): domain Eukaryota; kingdom Viridiplantae; phylum Streptophyta; class Magnoliopsida; order Sapindales; family Rutaceae; genus Zanthoxylum; species Zanthoxylum bungeanum. The sequence continues at coordinate 42,388 of SKCR01045350.1, forward strand.
AAATTACATTAATTTCATCCAATAAACACTTCACACATGCTTCTACTTCCATCTCCAACAACCACAAACAAAAGCCCCAAAAAAAAATCAGAATTGAAGGAACCCTAGATCACATCTAACAATTCAAGAAACATGAAACAAGTTTCTAAGCTCAAGAGAATGAAGGATTACCTATTAATCTCCAAATTCCGAAGCTTTTTCCTTAAGTTTTCCTTCAATTCTTCCATGGTTTTTCAAACAATTTTCAAACCCATTTTCATGCTTATGTTTCGGCAGCCATGGAGAGAGAGAGATGAAGAAAACAACTTTTCCCACTTATATGCTAAAAGTGGAGTGAATGGTGTAGAAAATTAGGGTCAATTTTGTCTTTTAACAAATTAAATCAAATTTAATATTAATACACTTTATATTGTCCAATCCAATTAGCACACACATAAAGTATAATCATTTCATGCCATGTGTTCCAATCAAAACTCACCATATATCATTCAATTAATGATTAATGGATAAAGTTTGAAAAGTCAATTATTTAATTATTTAACCATTAAATAATTAAACAATTAATTTACACAAATACATGTATTTTATTTACATTAAATAATTAATACATATATTTATGGCATGTGTCAAAATCTCATTTGACGAATAATTAATGTGTATCTAATCGAATTATGTATCAAATACAAATACACAATAATTATTAGCGGACAAAATCCCCTAATTGCATGTGTTATCATTTAACCGATTAAACAATCCGGATTAACTCATTTAATCTGGTAAAGTATTATGAATAATCTGTATTATTCATATCGAGTTGCCCAAGTGCTCAACGAGTACAGTTCATATTGTGGGACTCTCTAAGTTTAGGTTTATCCGTCACGAAATCCAATTTCGTGTCCATAATCCACCCACTCATGGATTATGACGACCACGGATAATCTCGCTAAACTATGCAAGCCGAGGTCATAGCATATGTATAATCCTCCGTCACAGGCCATCTGTATTATACCTGGGATATAGATCAGAACGTCAAATTCGTTCGGTATAATACAGTCGACTTTCAATTTACGATCACTAAATAACACTCGGAACTAATTTCCGAAGTTATACCACGGCCATGGATTTACAAGATCATAAACACGTGCTGGATGCCTATGCCCTGTACACAGGACTGACAGATCCTATCTTAATATGCACATGATATCATGAGCATCAGTCCACACCCAACGAACAGGCGAAGGTCTGATCATGGCTAGATCATTGAAGTGACTGCCATAAAAGTGTGGAGGATAGCTCATATATCCACGGTGGTATCTCAAGTCGAATGACCACTATGCTCGCTCAACTCGAGAAGGTTCCTATTGACGTTGGTGTACCATCTATTAGGAAACCTTCAGTGAGTCGTGTTAGGGTTAGTGCTCAGAGCGCCAATCCGGATCGTATTTATGTCCGATTCATGAATACGAGCAATACCTTTTTCCTTGATATTACTAATTTAAATGGCAGCACCTCTTGTCTTTTATATACATATTCAATCTAATTTCGATTAGATTGAAACTAAATCTGGTTTAGTGATATGTATATATATTAGACAAAAAACCCCAGGATTTCAACGTAGTGCGCAGTTACAACATAGTTTGTAATTGACATTGGGAAGTGTCACTATAAGTTGTATATCCTTAAATTAAGTTCATGGTCAAGATTTACCGACACGGGTATATTAGTAAAATCCGCTGAGACCAGTATACGTCGTATATCGGACTTGGTCCGATGGTTTATCCTAATGAACCATGAGTCTTGGGAGACTCGTATAGACGTGTAGGTGTTTATTTGATAAACACTGAATGACTCACCGAAGATTTCCTAATAGATGGTACACCAACGTCAATAGGAATCTTCTCGGGTTGAGTATTATAGTGATTCTTTGACTTGAGATACCACTGTGGATATATGAGTTATCATCCACACTTAGATGGCAGTCACGTCACCGATCTATTTAGATCAGACCTCCACAGGTTCGTTGGGTATGGACTCATGCTCATGATATCCTGTGTGTATCAAGATAGGATCCGTCAGTTCTATGTACATAGCATATGTAGTCCAAATGTGATTAGCAATCTGTTAAATCTATGGCCATAGTATACTTCGGAAGTGAGTTCCGAATGTTATTTAGAGATTGCTAATAGATACGTCGACGAGATTATTCCTATAGAGATTTGACGTTTATATCTATATCTCTGGGATAATCCGGAAACCTGTGACGGATGGATTATACGTATGCAGTGACCTCGACCTGTATGATTCAGCGAGTTTATCTGTGGTCGTCATAATTTACGGGTGGGTAAATTATGGACACGAAATTGGATTTCGTGACGGATATGCCTGAATCTAGAGAGTCTCACTAATGAAATATACTTGTAGAGCACTAGGGCAACTGTTATGAATAATACTGATTATTTATAACTCGTTTAATAGTTAAACGAAAAATACATGCAATCGGGATCTAACGGTCATTTTCGAATTAATGTGTATTTGTATTTAATACTTGATTTTATTAAATACACATTAATAAAATATCAAATTATGATTTTTGATATATATCATTAATATATGTATTTGAGATATTTATTGTATATATAATACATAAATTTAAGATATTTATATTTATTATTTAATTATTTAATTGTTAAATAATTAAATTTATTAATAAAATAAATATCTTAAGTAATGATTTAAACTTTTAAATGTCATGGAATAAGTGGTTACACTTGTTTCATTATTTTAATTGTTAGGAAATTGCAAGTTCTCATTGGTTCACTTGTTATTTACTTTTGAAGTAATTGTTACAAAGTGTAACAAGTAACAATGGCCAATTAAAAAAATGAAACAAAAATTACATTGCTTATGTTTTTTTCTTTGTACTCTCGGCAACACAAGGAAAGTGATATAAGTATATTTTGTTTTCATTTTTTAGAACTACACAAGGTTTCTAAAATATTTACTAAGGAAAGATTGAGAGAAAAATTGAAGAACCTAAAGGAAAAAGATTCTAACTTGGAGTTTTAGTAAGTTATTTCCAATTTTCTTCAATTAAGAAATTGTTTCTTCATTTCTATACTTCAACTTGTGTAGTTTAGAATTTTCTCTAATCTTTAATTATGTGAAATATTGTGATTGTAAACTTGTTGGAGATGTTAAGCATGTATAATTAATTAATGAGCTTACTAGGTGTAATTAAGCTTATTAGATTAATTAATAATTAAAGTTGCCATTTGTAACATCCCGCTTAAGCTAGGATGCTACCGGCAAGAGACAGGCTACTCCTGACTCCATAAGCCTCTGACTCTAACGAAAATTCGGCATGACGTCTGCTAAAAGTCATGCAACCTGGATCAAAGTCTAGCACCTCAATACAACCTATAGGGCCCAACACAATATATCACTTACATAAACAACTCAAGACAAAATATAATTGGGCTCCATGCCCTGAAATACGTATAAACAAAAACTTTTACAACTATATTATACAACTCAATTACTTTATAACCAACTTATACAATTTGATCCTTATACCCCCAAAACCTGGTGACTGGCTAACTGCAACGCTGCTATCCGGTTCCTCAAGTTCTGGTATCTGTGGTCGACCGATCAGGTCACCAGCCTACAAAACTCAAACACTGTTGTGGTGTGAGTCATAAGACTCAGTAAGTAACCATGCTCATAACTTGAGCGTCAAACACACACAAGTCTAAATTTCTTTTATATGTTAACCTGAGTTGTCTATGTGATCAAGCAATTACGTATTCGGTCTGAGTTAACTACTTAGCTCTTATCCATTTACAAACATATTACTTGTTACTGATCATTTTATCTGATTACTCATACTTTAAATCATGTTTACTATTTATATTTTCACACATCTATAACATACGCATCAAATCTCTATATTATTAATAACCATATCAAAACCCATCACGTTTTTGCTGCCCTACTCTGATATCTCTCTACTTCCCTGTACACTTAATGCTAGACTAGATTAGGTATTCATTATAACTTTCTTTCCTTTATACTTTTGAAATATCATCAAATCGGTATAATAATAAAAATATTCTTTTATTATTTAAAATTCATCAATTGTATATATATATATATATATATATATATATATATGCATATGCAGTCATGTTATCACGCACTATTATTCATCACATATAAATGTAATGATGCTATCATGAATTGATATCAGCTAATGCATTTCAAATGATTACTAGAATATATGAGACATGTATACTTGTAAACTATATTTTACTTTAACATGTTATGCCTTTAGAAAATGTTTTCTGAAAACCTTTTCTGAATAACTCTTTTTTGAAAGTTTCTTTCTGAAAACTCTTTACTGAAAACTTTATTTGAAAACTGGTTTTTGCTTTAAAATTATGAATCTCTTATAAAACTGCTGTTTCTGGAAACTATTTCTAAAATCCATTTTCTGAAAACTGTTTATTAAAATCTGACTTTTGAAAACTATATACTGATGATCTGAAAACTGAAAACTGAAAACTGATGATGCTTGATGCCCAGGACAACAGCTCAACTGCGGCATCTCTGAAAACTGATGGTACTCGATGCCCAGGACAACAGCTCAACTGCGGCATCTTTGAGGCTGGTGGTGCCCTACGTCCAGGACAACAACTCAACTGGCAACGTAGAGCTCTACACCCAGGACAACAGCTCAACTAGCAGTGTAGCCACCACTAGAACTGGGGGTGCGGATCAATGCTACCGCCCAAGCTCTAAACTAGGGACCAGGTACACGATCCTAAGCCGCCATCATGGCCCTACATGTGCACATGTCCTCTGTATCCGTCAATTCTAACTGTAATAGTTACATACTGGGGTGAGTTTTTACCTCATGCCCCGAAAACATAAAACTCATACTTTGTATCTCAAATCTGTAAGAAACCTTATCTGAAATACGATACTTTCAAAAGCATTAGAAACTTTTCTTTAAAACTCAATGAATTTCAAAATCATTCTTAATTTCAACTCAAATGATGAAAATCATAATGTACACATATGCATATGCATTCCTTATGCTTCCTTCTACCCTAACCATGCTTTCTTATATACTTATCTTTAGGCTGCTATGTAATTACATGTATGTGTTCATGCATAAATACAATTTAATGATATATGTATTCTATTGTATACTTCCATACTTAATTTTCTTATCTATTTATAAGCTTATGTTTTCATCAATCTAATATGCATCTCCTATTCATATTATCATACACTCATGCACAAGTTTATCTTTATCTTAATAATCTCCCATCACAAAATAATAAATTGTCCAAACAGAATTTTCCCTTTGACAACTTCTAATCCAATTCATCATACAATCGGCCAGCCCCAATTTAATCCATGAAAAAGAACATAACGTAATATTACTTACATAAATTATATCACTTATATAATATATAATACATATAACATACACATAACACGAATCTGGAAATTCCAAATTCTAGGTTGCATACTTGCATGACCGATTCTTCCTTAATTATTTGATCAAATATAGTTCTTTAGTCTTAAAATTTCTTTCATCTTTTATACTATCTCCTAAACCTAATTTACCTTTAACATACTGTTTATCAAATTTTCCCCACATTGTAAGGGTCCTGCCGATTCTTCTCTAATCATCTAAGCAATTTAATTTTTTTTTCTCAATATTCAGAATTAAAACCAAATTTAAGTATTTGATTTACTTCTTATATTCATTTTGTTTTATCTATTACTAAATCTCTTACCCCAACAAAATCCATCCAACAAGAGAGCTCAAGGATTTCATTGACATAGTGTACATACCCATTTCTTTCGGCCTCTCCTTCTTCTTCCCTCTCTCTATTTTTCTTCTTCTCGGCTTCGCCCTTCACTGATTCTGTTTGCGCAATTTTTATGCGTGAAGAAAGAAGAG